>WHPX01000592.1:0-38368 GCA_011057435.1 Actinia equina
AACAAAGCGGAGGGGGGGAACCAATACAAAAGAAGTACCCAACTAGAGCTGAGCCGGTGGCCCCCACGGTCACAACAGATAAAAGCGAAGCGAGGTGAGAAGTGACTGAACGGTGAAGAGCACAGTATTGAACCGAGATAAGAGCTGATCGAAGCGTCTGCCCGGTGGCCCGGAGCATGTGGGACGAATGAGTTGTTGACTGACTTTTGTACCAGAGTCGAGAGCGGTCTACAGTTAGACAGCCGCGGGAAAGCAAGTAGTTTGACTTAATGGATGGTTTCGACATAGCAAAAACTCCCATCATTACTATTCAATTCAACTGAATTTAGGGTTTTGACAACTTTTTTCGGGAAATAAATCCTTGTAGGCAAGACGCAGTGTTGAATGGTAGTAGAAACGTCATTCTCCCGATGGTACCTATTTCCCGTACAATCGCATCATTATGCTTGCTCACGCACGAATCGATCCTTGATCCGGGGACCATTGAAAGGATGGATCAATAGGTAGTTTAAGGATGATTGTTCTACTTATCCATTGTACTTTTGGCTGGACATGTAGTCCGACGACATAAATGCAAAAAACACAAAGAATCAAAAATTTAAAACGTCTTCTAAAAACGCTATTGGTGCATTACGGGATCTGGGTTATCAATTGTTTGCACACACGGCATCACGAGGTACATAAGACAGAATACTTTGAAATCTTTGGTTGCATTTATTTGTTATGTCATGGAATGAATTTTAAGGGACAATAAAAGCAAACCCTAGGAGTCCTAATTGGCAATTTGATTTGTAATCCGTCTTTTCGTAGTTTAAGCTAAACGAAAACAGTTTAACCGCCACGGAACCTGATCTACAGCTTATTTTTGAGATTCCCTTTTCTTTTTCTTTTAACAAAAAATGACGTATTCACTGCACTGATAAAAGAAACAACTTAAAGGCGTGCTCTAGACGTCTAGAGCTAAGAATATGTCTAGAAGTGTACACGTTCTTCCCATTTGGAAGCTGTATATTCCCTTTTGCACAAAGAGGGTGTTTCTATCATTAGGGTGATCCAAGTGAACAAGACAACGGGTTTAAAATATCATCTTATGAGAGCGCTCGAGATTGACGAATTGATAAAGAAAATGAAGGAAAGTTACCTCACTCAAGGTGGTTGGGCGAGGTGTGAACTCTTTTCAGTTATTCTTTTCCTTTATAGTGGAGGCCCTGTACACGTTGAAACTTTTAACTGAAGCTTGTGTACAACAGCGTTGCGAGACAAGATTCACGGGGATGTTTATACAGCGCATTTTCGTAATAACCCCGTGAAACCTGTTTAGCAAGTTCACTGAGTTAAAAGTTTCAGCTTGTAAAACTTGTTTACACGGGCGATTGAGGTGCAATTTTGGCAGCTTGTTTAGAAAATATTAGAAATTTTGACTTATGCTTCTAAAGAGACATATGTTCAGGAAATCTTGATGTTCCGAATGAAACTTTAAAGCTAAGTTTTAAAATCTGTTACCATTTTCTTGATTATGAAACTCGCAAAATCATATCGCTGCAAATACTGCCCTGTAAACTTGCATTACTGTCGTTTTTGCTCTAGCTGTGAACACTCGAGTTTATTTTATTCCATCCTTTCTTCGTTTAAAACACACTTTTATTTATTTTTCTTTGTCTTTCATCATTGTCTCCTTGAATAGCTTTTATTGACTTTCAATACATGAAACTCGAATTCTAATATTTCCGATTCGTAATATCTGATTGTTTGACGAACTCGAGTACGTCTTTGTGGTTAGAAACTACAGTTCAGTTTTTATTCTCAAAGTTTACAAGTACAAGACAAGTTGCCAAAAAGAAAAAAAATCACTCTTCCTCTTCCCACCCTGATGAGTCATCGATATATATATGGACTTGCAACTAAAACCATTTGCCTGGATCAGTGCATAACCTCAGTCGCAACTCAAAACAACACGCAACATCTTATGATCAAAGAAACTGCACTCATTTGGAAATTTCGTTACGTATCGTGTTTACTGTGGCCGGAACTTACCTCAACGAAATAACTTACAGACACAAAGGAAAAGCTAATTGTTTTGATAATGTCATTGAAAACAATCAAAGAGTAAGACAAAAAGAAATGTCAAGTTGTCTTAACAACGGTCTAAATACTTCACTCATAGGGGACAATTGCATTTGCTTATGATTTGTAATTATGTCAAAGAACTCTGCAGTCAGACCATGCGTGACAACTAAACATTCGCGTAGTAATTCACGAGAGTGCAAATTTCGTCCTATACGTACGATGACATTGGAGGTTTTACACATTATACCAGACTACATTATGCGAATGAAACTGTGAGTGGAACAGTACAAGCGTTAATGAATATTCGATTAATAATTTCTGGTAAGATAAATCTTTAGTTGGTGTGTGGATTGGTTTTACTTAAGATAGTATGGTAAACATTTATTGAAGATTATGCTACGATTGACAGCAAAACCATCTGTTTATTAATGACAAATCGTTCGTAAACAATGGAAACTCATTTGACAAATTTCAATGTTAGTAAAACAAAAAGAACAAAATATTGTAACAATTGTATCGTTTTAATGCCGTAATCAATATATATAACTGCATACTTATTATAGTATAATAATCTAGAATTACATCATATTCTTTACGAATACAGCGCTAAAGAATAGAGAATCTTAGACAATTTTAAGTCTGACGCGTTTCGTATTTTGCAGGTGACTAAAGATGCTTGGAACAAGAATAACATGCGTGATCCTCTTTGTCATCATAAGCGTACAAATAGTGGAGCCCAGACGATACTTTAGAGGATACCGTAGACATTTTGAATGCAGCGTTAGACCGGGTTATATCCAGGTTATACGTAATGGCTGCCATATCAAAATTTTAAGTAAAGGATGTCACGGCCAATGTTTATCGTCCGTCCAGCCCCTTCTGAGCAAAACTGGATTTGCTTCAAGCTGCTCCTGTTGTGCGCCTCTCAAAGCAATCTCAAAAACCTACAGAGCAACATGTCAAGGAAAACCGATTGTCCTTCGCTACCCAGTAGCCCTGAGATGTGCTTGTCGACCTTGCTGATAAGATCTTATTAATTATCAATATAATATATAATTCTGATATTATCAAACTCAGAATCAAGTTAATTTGAGTTCTTTTTTGGAATCGCACACTGGTCAGGAACGTTCGTCCAAACATAATATGATAAGGATTTATGATAGATATTTATTCTTTATGGCCGCATTACAACAGAAGACGTCTGTATTCTTCGACAAACCAAGGTCTCGTGAGCACACACAATTGAAGACGTTCAATGGACCCGACATTTGTATCCCGCAGACCGAGTGCAAATCAACTGAACACGAACAACCGATGCTGTTCTAGTACGGCGGTAAATCACTACAAATTAATATAGAATGTATTATGAGATTGACGTAGAGTCATCTCAGTTGTTACTTTAACAAATTATTGTCTTTAAAAAGCTGAGCAAATTAGAAGCCCCAATGGTTTTATGATGACATAAAGGATTTCAAACTGACATGTATGCTATACCTTTAGGCTAATTCATACTATTACAAAATCTCATCGACTTATGCAAGGGGACACAAGAGTGCGAAGCATTTCGGAGGTGCGCTATTCAATTCACCACAAAGCCCCATATTGCTGTATGCAGACTTGAAGTTTTTTGTTCTTTGAATTAATTGATCAGTAAATAGTATGTAAACAATATAACCGTAAAACTTTAGTAATACTAAAGAGCACAATTTCATGCAAATTCCATTGTTTTCTATTGTTTAATTAGCACTATTTTGTACTATTTAGTAATTACTGTTTCACGGATAATTTTGTTTGAACTCTAATAAGTTTTGAAAACTAAATAAAATAAGCTATGCCTATTAAGACTAAATAACATATAATAATAATTATTATTATTATTATCATTATTATTATCAGTTATCAAGAAGAGAATGTGAATAGAGTGCAAACAATTAATCCGTGAAACCGGCTAATTACTAAATAGTACAAAATAGTGCTTTAGTTAAGCAATAGAAAACAATGGAATTTGCATGAAATTGTGTTATTTAGTATTACTAAAGTTTCACGGATTTACTGTGGTCACTCTATCTGAAATAACCACTTTAATCAAAAAAATACTGAATCTATTAGGGGTAAGAGAGTCTGTGACGTTAAAAAAAAAAAAAAAAAAAATTTAAAAGGCTAGTTTCTTTTCAGTCCTCCTCAGTCAGTCTCAGGTCGAAATCAGCCAGCCGCGCGGCGTCATTCTTTCCTTTGATCCATCGAGCGATAAAACTAGATAATTGTCCTAGTGTACACTAGCTGATTCGCATATTAATCATGAAATGTAACCGAGGTTTGTCCATATAAAAGTGCAGCGTTGATAACGAATTAGCTTGTAATCTTGCAGAGCATAAATGAATAAATATTGTAAATAAAAACTGTGCATACACAAATATATTATGTACATAAAGTATAGAATCACAATACAATGCTTTTATGAATGTATGTTGTCTTGGTTTTTGTTTTAGTTTTGCATCCGAAGGCCGCCAAAATAGATTTTCTAATAGCGGTATTTATGAGTATGTCATATATTAGGTATTGTACTCGATCTCTCGAAACAAAATATGCCGTTTGCATTATGGCGTCATTTTACTCCCACTACCAAAATGCTTCGCGAATTTTCTTTTTTATTAAATTTGTATTTCCACATGAGAATAGTGAGACAATTGGTGCTGATTAACTGAAAATAAGCTTGCAAGTGACCTATTGAAAGCACGGTGTTTTATATTTTTGTGAGACTAACGAAATAAGTCAAGTGCCACATATTGCACAGCACGGTACCTTAGGCTTCCCACTATTGGATCCATTATTACGCGTATGCTACCTCCTAGATCCTTCTACTAGGATTAGTAATCCTGAACCGAGGTGAAAATACTGAAATACTATCATTTTCACAATTCTCATTCATTTTTATTCAATTGTTCTTGCGTGTTATGATTTAAAATTGCAATCCGTTGGTCACTAAGTTCAAGGCTCACTTATCTTATTATCCTTATTATCCGACTCGACTCGACAGTCCATGTGATTGTTCCAGCTAATTTCTAGAAGAATTCTGAAACCTGTTGAATAGAAACAAGTTGAGTGGTTTGTAACATGAAGCGTCAGAAGAGAGAAAATCAAGATATAACACGTACAAGTAAAAAAATGCTGCAATTGCACAGGCGAAAACTCCCTGAGAGAAGTGGCAAATCGATTATTTAGTCATACAGCTCGCAAAGGGGTACGAATTTTAGGCCGCTTGAAGTATTTCATATCATGTACAACCAGGCATGTGTTTTATTCAAAACCAGAGAACAAATCACCTGAAAACATTGCCCTGAGGGTCGATTATCTAAAACTATGTGTCTTTTTGTGGTCACAACTCTTCAGATTAACATTAATCCAGGTTTAATTACCATGACAATCAAGGTATTTACTTTGTCAACATAAATTTGATTTTATACACAACGCCTACCCACACCCTGTATGCCTACCTTGACTTATAAATAAATAAATGTATAAGGGCTGGTCGGAGATCAGTGCAACAGTACAAGACGGGGATGGCGAACCTTCTGGCTCGGTAGTTTGAGAGTCCGTTATGGAGAAAAACAGTGCTTACCCCCCTCCCCCCTTAAAAAGTGCTCCGCAAGATGGTGAGCTATAAATAAGTGGAGCTTTGTATGCTAAAGAGCAGTTCTGAGGTCAGAACTTTCTCATATTAAGCGAAAACTAGCTTCTACCTTAGACATATGCATCATAATGCAAAAGCGTAGACATACATTTAAATCTTTGTCACAAAAAAAGACAAATAAGTAATGCCTACTAATTAAATGTGATTGATAAATTAAAAAAACATACTTGCCAAATCAAATTTTGTATCAAAAAAGTTTTATTAAGTTTATTTTGTCTCAATATCATATATAATGTAGTTAAATTTGCTACATTTATTATATTAAAATAACTTTAAAAGACAGTAAAATTATCTTAAGCAACAAAATTAAAGTGGCTAGGTTATCAAAACTTGAAGGCTAGAGAGGTTTTCATAAACCCGTGAAATACAAATTAGAAGACCCTAACTCCATTATCGTGTTGTCATTCACTCTATGAAAATAATTATTGTTAAAATGTCAGACAATCAGATTCCTATTCGATGAATAATGACGTGATATACGGTATTTAAACAAATGGATATCAAATCATTTCTACTCACCTATCGATCGAAAATACATTTAATTTGTATCAACTACAAATGCTTACGGCTTAGAACAAGCATCGTCAGTAGTTTTGTAAGGTAAGTCTGGCTTTTAGTGAAAGGCTAAGATTCTTGGCGTAGCATCGTACTTGCTTTAATAACTCGTTTGGTTTGAAATAACTGGAACATCAGACAATCAGTGTTTTCAAGTGCAGGCATTCATGACGTCTGTAATGCTAGCATTCCGTAAAGGTTTGAAAAAGTTTGCTAAATTGCAAACCACAGGCAATGAAATTCCAGTCATTATCGGCGTCAGTCATGCAAAGGTGGAGGGCGAATTCAAGGATAGTAGTTTTAGGGCACTGACAAACGGACTAACATTGAACCCAACCTTTGTTGGGTCAAACAGAGTTGGTACCACTAGCCATGACTGCCAACAACATTGGGATTTGAATTTTGATGTTCCATAAATGTTGGGTTCGTTTGTCACTCCCGGTATTTGACGACACTACAACATTCTGCCAAGAACGTTTCGGGCCGTTTGTCAGGGCCCTTACAGTGTGTTAGTGAGAGTTTTACCGAAATATTTTAAGATAGGGACCTGTCATAGTGCTTAAGAGTGTGTCCATGATAGGACCAGGCAGGGGGTGCTACATGGGGGTTCACCGATTTTGCTGAAACTTGGCACAGTTGTAGGTCTTGGCGAGTTATTTACTATCCTAGAGTATTAGTGGGATCCGTCATTTTGTTGGTGAGTGAGGGTACCCCCCCTAAAAATACCCATTTTGACCCAAAAACCAATATAAATCTGCCTCATTTTTACTGAAGCAGAAAAACTTTATTATTGATTGCAGAGATGTAAACTTTTTTCTCTATAAAATAGAGATGTCAGTTAGTGTCACCAGGCAAGGAGGTGTATTTTTCTTTTAAGCCGTTGCCATGGCAACAGTATCTTTGAGACCAAAAATTGCCAAAATTGAATTTACTGTAATATCTTGTGATTCAGAGGTCAATATCTCCAATGTTCACACTGAAAACATCAAAAATGGATGCTAGGCAATTCAATCTATGTCTTGAATTACTAAAACAAGAATACAAATTGCGGGCACTTGTTAACCTTAAAATATATGACGGATTTGCTCAACCCTATTTGAACAATATCACAAAATTCAATGAGATTCAATCCAATAGGAAAACTGGTAAACATCCTCCAAAAAGCCTTAAATTGGCTTCTAATAAACAATTATAGTTTATATTCTTCTGCAATGTAAGTTATTTTCAAGGATCATCAAAATTAACTTCAAGCGGAGACTTTTGTGTAGACGTGTACTAGCACTTTTTACTTAATAACCTTCATTATGATTGTGAATCGTGTTGCATTTTGGATTATTCGCCGGAACAACTTACTAAACACCAGAGTGGGACGTATTTTCCATGTAGATGAAGGAAAAAGCTTGTATTTGGGGTTTAGAGCTTGAAGACTTTCTTCGTTTATAGACAGCAGGATCATTATAATTATTCAGTCGTAGGGGATATTAATCGTCCAGCTTTTTAAAATAACTTGTTATAGCTTTGTATAATATAAGGCACAAAATTAAATTAATTTGCTAGCTTGCAGCTAGTTTATCGAATAATATATACCTAAGAAATTACCAAACCATACACTGAGAATGTCCATGTATAAAACTGCAGGCCTTCTGACGCCGGTTGGCATTGGTCAGTCGGCAGCATATAATTTTATCAGCGGTTACACCCTTCATTGTACCAATGTTTAGATTTTAAACTCGTGTTTTGTCGCCCATCCTACGGAATATTTTTGGAGAAATGTCATTTTGTCGAACACCAAAACAGATAGCATGTTCAATAGGTCGTAGACATAAGACAAAGTGTGGTTTGTCATCGAGATATCCCAGTCAGACGGAGGTGATACTCGTATCAGAATGTAGAAGAAACGCGATGACGCACTTGCGAAATTTTAAACTTTCTAGAGAACAAGTATCAGAGGGTGATCTCATACTGTTAAGAGTTGGTTTATTTGTAAATGGTTCGAACAGTATGACTGTTTGTCCAAAGCACAGAGAGGTTCTCGGCATCTACTGGCGGCCAGTCCATCGTTGTCAACATCCTTTGCACAAATCGCGCAAACCCGGAAAATGTGATAGAGGAGTCGCTTCGCAAATGTCTAGAGAGATCAAAGAACAGTGGGATGTTCTTGTTCAAATTGGATCAGGTAAGATCACTACTACCCTTGAAAATTATGTAAAATAATCACTGGACAGAGCAAACATAATAACATTGTGCGACTTCAATGGAACTGAAATTTACAAGGCGCGACGTGCGTCTCACAAAATAATTTATGCAAACACAGAGAAATGCTCATTTATCAAGCTCTCCCCACATCTTCTTTAGCGCTTTGTGATGTATTTGAGAGAGAGAGAGAGAGAGAGAGAGAGAGAGAGAGAGAGAGAGAGAGAGAGAGAGAGAGAGAGAGAGAGAGAGAGAGAGAGAGAGATTTAGAGGGGGAGCGAGAGAAGAGAAGAAGAAGAATGGGTAATATCTATGGAAAGTGGGATGCCTCCTTATTGTGCATGCATTGGACTTCTGTGTTGGGGCCTTTTTAACCGTACTCACACTGATATGATATAAATATATTGATATTAGAAATTTGTAGGCAATGCAGAGAGGAGCATAAAAAGCACATAGAAAAGTCATTTTGCCCCAAGGTGAGAGACCACGACGTCGCTGTAAATCTTGTAAGTATAAAATGTAATATGCTCGCAAGTAAAGTCCACAAATCTAATTGCTTCATTTCTTTCTTCTTCTTTTAGTTCCCTGATAGTCCTGGAAGCTCTTTCAATGAGGTAACGTTTGAGAATGCAGATAAGCAGGTAATTCATGGACAGTTTCAGACTTACAAATAGGAAAGCCATAAGTAATGTATTTTACTGATTTCTTTTTTAAAGGAGTGTCTAGACGAAAAGCGTGACTTTAGTATCCAAACTGACATAGACGTCGATGAATATTTTGCAAGCCCTGACAATTAGTCCATGGGCCAGGACTGATTTTGGTACCAAATCGAGGGACAAAACGTGAATGCCTTTATGTGATAGACCTTTGCAAGAGGTTTTCAAAAATATATGATAACCTTGCTGAGTGAGTAGCTTTCACATGTATTTAAAGGTAAGAAATTCCGGTTTAGCATGAAAACGAGGCTACATATCACTACTCCTATTAAAATTCGAAGGATGTACATTTTAAGTTACACTTGAAGTGAACAGACAAAGTGGACTTTCGTTATCCGTGAGACATCAACAATTTTACTTTAAATATTAAATGTACGGTAAAAATAAGTAAAGAAAAAAATAATTGAACGTGCAATGCATTATGGGAAGAATTTAAGATGGCGGCTCGCTTGACAGTTAAGTTAAGTTTCGTTTTTCCAGTTTATTAGCTGTTTTAGAGCATAAGTATACACTTATTTGGAGAAACCAACCAACAGATGACACAATCTATGTACTAAACAATCAAATAAGTTTAATTTAGAACGATTTTAGACGAATGTTTTGATAAAAACTTACAGACATTTCAGTGTGGTAAGTTCGTAAATCCTGTTGTTTCTACCATTTCGATCTAGCTTAAAACCGTTTGAATACAAGATGAATGACCTTAGTAATAGTCAAGGTTGACTTTTTAGCAACTTAACTAGTAAATTTGAAGGAATTTAGGGCTCGTTTTTATATGATAAAGTAAATGAATATAGATTGCAAAGTAATTTTAACCACTAGTTATTTTTACTGAACAGCATTATAAACTAATTACTAATAATTATAAACTAATCCGTCGCTACGCGTCTATTCTTAACCGTTGTGGTCATGGCATCTCGTATTCCAAGCTTGAGGAGATCAATACTGCTCTATGTCTTAAGAAAATGGCACAGAACAGCGAGATACAACATACAGCCATATGTTAGTACTACAGGCAAGGCACTTTGGCCCACGTCTCCCAAATGAACAATCACCACAAATACCTAAAAGTAGGAAAAGAAGCGTCGAGCCGCTAAGCTGTGCTGCGAATCTACCAATTTACAATGCAGGAGAGCGCCAAGGCCCTAAGCCAAGAACGTACGTACCAGTAACATACCAGGAAGTCTTAGAAAGTGCAAGACGAAAAAATCTGCTATGGGTTTTAGTGCAGCTACATGCGGAGACAAAGCAGAAAGTTAGCGGATGGACTGGATATAACATTTTAGCTCGCAATAAAATTGAGGTTTCCCAAGATAGCATAGGATATCTCCCCACAATCGATGCACCCGCTACTAACATGTCCACTGTCCATGAAATTTTGGTCCGCTCCGTGAAGATCAAAGATGCACTTCGTTACTACCGAGCTACCGAGATCACATGGAAACACCCTCATAAGTTCAAGGACGTAGTTTTAAGAATGGGCATGTTCCATACGGTCTGCACTTTGCTGTCTATCATTGGGAAAAGATTCCAAGACGCAGGTTTGAGAGACATCTGTATTGAGTCTGTAGTAATCGCTGAGGGATCGGTGGCTGGAGTACTCGAGGGACGCAAGTACAACCGTGCCATCCGCTTCCATAAATTGATGTACGAAGCCCTCCAACGACTGGTTTGGCAAGGTTTTCAGACGTGGATAGAGAACAGCCCTGAGAAAGAAGAGCTCGTCCAAGATTTCTTCATTAACTTGAAACCTCTCTACAATGATGTCTGCCAGATAGAACAAGAGAAAGTGTTGACAAGTCAAAGGCTCTCTGAGATTATCACACTCTATGATGAATACCTAGAGTTTCTTCGCAAAAGCAATAGGAAATTATACAGCTTCTGGATGTCATACATTGATATGGTGGAGATTATGTTCAATTTGGTGAGAGCATCAAGGGAAGGAGATTGGGAGTTGCATCTATCAGCCATCACTCAGATGATACCTTGGTGTTTTGCTTATGATAACTTGAACTATGCGCGGTATTTACCTGCCTATCTATTTGACATGTCTCTCCTCAGTGAAACCCATCCAGAAGCCCTTGAATATCTGAAATCTGGGGGATTTTCAGCGCAGATCGGTGATAAGAACCCATTTGGCAGAATTCCCGTTGACCAAGCATGCGAGGAGACGGTAAACAAGGACACACATACGTCAGGGGGTACAAAAGGCTTCAGCCTTAAGCCTGGTGCAATCAGCAAGTATTATCTGGTTGCTGAATACCGTAGCATATTTTTGAAGCAGCTGAAGGATATGTTAGATGTACACATAGCACGTTCTGAGCATACAGACCTTCAGAGTAGCAGAATTGCAAGGGACGAAGCTGATGTGAAGTCACTGGTTGCTATGCTAGAAAGTAACTGGATAAATCCATTCAGCAGTGAACATCAAGACTTGGTTTGTCTGTCAACCGGGAAAACTGCCACGCCAAAGATAGAAAAGGATCTACTAAACGCGAAAGCTGTTGGGGAAAAGGCATATGAAGCATCCCGTACGCAACGCCTCGAGAAAGATACGCCAAAGGCACAGTTTCACGACACGCTGAATAAGTCAAAGTTGCAGACATTCTCGGAGCTGAACAAGGAAGTGAAAATCAAAAGCAAAACCGCAAATGAGATCATTCTTAAAGCTGATAGAGCTCTATTCGGTCAAATGATCATAATAGCATAAAGCAGGAAGCTCCAAATGAGAGATGTGCTTTGTCATCCATTAGGACCTCTCCCGTGGGCATTAGCTACAGCAGATGGATCGTTACGGAAAACAACGAAGTCTACATTAGCAAAAGAACTACAAAAGAATGTACCGGCTGCAGATGAAATCCCCCAGCCATCTGCATGCATCATCGACGGCATGGCTCTTGTGCAAAGGCTGAAAGCTGATCATAAGAAGTTTTCGGATGTTGCTGATACCCTGCTTGACATGGTTTTACACGAAGGATCATCTTCGAAGAGAATAGATGTTGTATTCGATGTTTATCAAGAGAATTCCATCAAGAACACAAAGCGAGAACGTCGAGGGTCTGAATGTGGGAATGAATTTAGGAATATTCAACCCGAGCACAAAGTACTGCAGTGGAGAAAATTCCTATTGAACCCGAAGAATAAAACGTCACTTACAACGTTTGTCGCCAAGGAATGGAGGAAAGACAAGTACAGGAGAAAACTTCACGACAAGGTGCTTTTCGTAGCCTGCTAGGAAGAGTGTCACAAGATTTCAACAGAAAGTGCTGACATTGTCCAAGGCCTGAACTCAACTCAGGAAGAAGCTGACACACGGATTATGCTTCATGTCGCCCATGCAGCAAGTTCTGGCTACGACACTGTAATTGTGTCATCAGAAGATACAGATGTTTTCATACTCTGTTTGGCATTCAAACACTCAATTCAATCATCGATAATTTTTAAGTGTGGGAAAAACACGAATCAGATATGTTAGCATCTCGAGTGTGACACAAGCCATATGCCAAGACCTTTGCAGCAGCCTCCTTGGTATGCACGCTTACACTGGATGTGACACTGTGAGTGCCTTTGCCGGACGAGGGAAAATGGGAGCACTTCGCATTGTCAAGGAAAACAGAAACTTCCAAGAAATGTTCAAACTCGTAGGAATGGAGTGGGAACTCTCAGATGAACTTTTCCAGAAACTCCAGGATTTCACTTGCCGTATGTACTCTTCCCGACCAGGAACAAGCGATATTAATGAGCTCAGATATCGATTATTCTGTGCGAAGAAAGGCAGCATTGATTCTTTTCAACTACCACCATGCGCTGATTGTTTGTACAAGCATGCGAAAAGAGCAAACTACGTAGTAGCAGTGTGGAAGCGAAGCCTTGAGTGCTGCCCTGTGATCCCAAGCCCAATCGCATTTGGTTGGTGTCAAGACGTTGATAACCTAGCAATTGATTGGATGAGTAGTACGCCAGCACCTACTGCAGTGTTAGAGCTACTGTCTTGTTCATGTACAAGAGCTTGCAAACTTCCGAAGTGCAGCTGTCTTAAGAATGGATTGAAGTGCACAGACATGTGTAAGCTAACAGATTGTGACAATAGACCCAATGACACCGTCCAAGATGTCACATATGACAGCGATGAGGATAAAGATGAATAGGCTATATATTAATCCGCATTTTATTTGGGTGTTGTTTGCTGACTATTTATTTATTCATGTCTGAATAGTTTCTAACAAAGTTTTTTGGTAGCCTGCGAGGTGTAACAAGATTTCATCAAATGTCGATTAAGACTTGGAGCTCTGACATCCAGATAATCGTTTATGTTGCCCATTTGCAGCCAGGTTTGGCTTAAAACAAGCGTCCTTACACAAGGAATCAAGTCGCATAAAGAATGTTTAGCATAATTTTGTATATTTTCAACTATTTTCGGTACTTTTTGTAACAAAACAAGCATGTTCGAAAATCCAAGATGGCGGATCTAAGATGGCCACCAAATCTGGGGGATGGCACATTTTTAATTATTTCATAGCCGGCATATTTACTAAGCCATTTCATTACTCAAAGATCGCTTAGCACCATTATCTGCCAGACTTTGATTATGATTTGAAATGATTAGCGTTAAAGCATGGCTTGTTTAGCAACTTTCTCGTAACGAGTTATTATTTTTGTAACGTTGTCATGGCAACCGTCACATAATTGTGCATAAGTTTATTTCAAAAAACCCTTCAAACATACTGTTGAGACATCTGTATCATCTTAAAGTATGAAAATACTCTTAAAATGTGGTTGATGAGTATTAAAACCACAGTTAATAGCATATCATATGGTGATTGTTTGTCGTTCAGTGAAATCAAGTGACAGCATGTAATCACGTGATTATCCCTATAAAGCTACTCACTTGACACGGTTATCATGCAAAATAATAAACTAGAGGAATCAACCTTTTCAAAAAAGTGGGTCATCCTTTGTCCCTTTGTTTGGTACCAAATGGCAATTTTTAGGGTCCTGGCCCATGGGCTAAATGCCGATGATAAGGACTGGACATCAACACCTCAAGTCAGTAAAAATTTCTCAGCCTTAAACAGCTTTTTAAGACTTGTCCATGGGCGTGAATTAAGTCCTATTAGATCACAGTGCAGTTTACCTGTCAATGATATGGCGGGTTCAACTATTCGCTATTATAAAAGAAAGGCTTTGGAGTCCTGTGAAGCTGTATTGCATTGTATTGCGCCTGGCCAATCAAATGCACTTCTTGACCTTATAAAAAAAGATGATACGTCACCATTATTTCCATCTTCCAAGGAAAGCGAACTGATAAATAGGTTAGTCATGCTTTACGAAGAATCAACCTCATGGTCCACTAAAAGAGAGATACTCTCGCTGTTTGTGCAGGATTATACAAAAGCTCAATTGATAACGATGATTCCAGGACTGTCTAAATGGCGTATTGATGAGGCGCGCAAACATGCTGCTCTTATTGGGCCAGGAAGACCAATTGATGTACCCGAAGTTCACCGACTGAGGTTAAACCCAGTTAAAGTTGATCACTTCATCGATTTTATATCGAGCCCAAATTATTTACAAGATGTTGCCTTTGGGACAAAAGCTATCAAACTGAGCAACGGAGAAGCATTTGAAATACCCAATGTGGTACGGACCGTCACGACTTCCAGACTTGTTAACCTATATTTCTCATTCTGCCATGAAAAAGACTTTGAACCGCTGGGAAGATCAACTCTATTTGGTATCCTCAAGGTATGTATATTAAAAATGGTGGACATACTAGTCATTCCCTAAGTCTTATCAAGACTCTTTCGTTTATTTTTTTATATCTTTTCTGATAAGGTATGTGCAGCATCCCAGCAAAAAAGCCTCAGTGGACTAGACAACATTGCTACAGAAGGATCTTCAGCCTTCCAGGCTTTACACGACGTTGCTGCACAATTATCCAGAGCAGGTAAAAGCATTAGTCATAAATAGGAATATAGTGGCGTATACTTAGTTGACTAGTTTTTACCGGTGAATGGATTTATATCTTTAGGAAAGCCCCTCTCTTGGTGTAAGAAAGTTCAAGAGCAACTGAAGTGTAGTAAAAACTACCTTAAGGCAGATTACAAGATCCATATCGCGTCTGAAAGCAGGTGCGCAGATCATTGTCGCAAATATGCCATGTCTTCCTCTGAGAAAGAATTTCAAGCTAGCTGTAAACATAAACACGATGTTAGATGTGATCAATGTCAGATGCTAAAAACGTCGCTCGAAGAAATAGAGGCTACCGCAAAATCTACAGATATAAAATTAAGGTTTGTATTCAGTAATATTCCATTAGTATACGTTGTCTGCTTAAACCGATCGCGATATTAGTTTTTTTTTAATGCAGTTGTCATTTTTATCACTAGCGATGACCAGTACGAAGAGATCATCCATGACATCGACATCGCAGTAGTTAAAGTTAAAGCTTGGAAGGCTCACATACTGAGGACAGTTCACCAGGAAACTGCTAAGAGTTTTGTATTAGACGGCCTCAAGTCGACACAGATCATGATAATATTAGATTGGGCAATGAAGTTCATCCCAGCCTGCTACAGAGAAACCCAAGCGGATTGGTACGGAAAAAAGGGTCGGCCATGGCATGTATCTGCTGTTATTACGAAAAACGGCGAATATGGAGAGTTGGAGGTGAGTTTACATTCGATTGGAAATGCTTTTAAATCAGTTGCCTTTTTTTTCAAGTACTAGATAAATGTAATTGATTTCTGTTAGGGACCGTCCATTATTTATTAGAAGGTTCGGGGATATTGGTGAGAAACTGATAGGAAACAAAAAATCCCCTCTAAACCCTCATAAGTATGTCCAATGTATGTATGTATAGTCAAAAGACCCCGTTTTCAGGAGCAGTAAAATACCAAGCCCTCCCCTCTCCTATTTCTCACCCGTACCCCCTCCATTGAATAATAAACGATCCCCTACTTTCCCAATACTGAAGTAATGTACAACTCTTAATAACACAGGTTCAGACATATGTGCACGTGTTCAACCAGTGTACACAGAATTGGTTTGCTGTTGCATCCATTATTGAAAATGTCCTGGCAAACATCGGAAGGAGCAATCCAAACATCAAAGAAGCATTCATAAGGTCGGATAATGCGGGATGTTATCATGCTGCACAACTTATGCTTACCATTCAGGGCATATCGAAGAGAGTTGGAATAAAGATTCAACGCTACGACTTCAGCGACCCGCAATCTGGAAAGGATATCTGTGATCGTCGCATTGCTGCTATGAAAAGTCATATGCGTCGGTATCTTAACGAAGGGAACGATATAAGTTCGGCATTAGATATAAAAAGAGCGCTCGATTCATATGGTGGCGTGAAAGGCTGTAGGGTAGCCGTAGTTGATGTTGACGTATCAAAGCAGGAGATCGCTGATCACAAGTGGAAGGGAATACAAACACTGAACAACTTTGCGTTCCTTAGTACAGGAATACGAGTCTGGAAAGCGTTTGGCATTGGTAAAGGGAAACTTCTGAACAACAAGATGCTCAAGGATATGGCAAGCCCACAGAGAAACACAGGCCTCGATGTTTTCGAAACCTTCAGTGATCCAGCGGTAGATAAAGGCACGTTTTCCAAAATACCAAAAGAAAAGCCATCAAGACAGCAGGTGACGGGGGAATCAGTTGACGCTCCTCCAGAGAATATTAGAGAAGCTAGAGGTTTCAACTGCCCAGATATTAACTGTATCAAAGTATTCGTATCCAATGATGCCCTTCATCGACATCTTGATGCTGGAAAACACTTATATCGAGCACACCATGAATCTGCCTATGATTCTATTAAACGAAAATGGGCAAAAGCTTGTACATCAGTAGGGAGTGTCCCAAACGCCAGCAATGATAATAACAATCTTCAAGGATGTAGTCATGTATCCAAGTCAGATGTAGAAATGGGCTGGGCGTTAAAGAAGTCTAAAACCAGAGGTCGTTATTCAGAACATCTGAAACAATATTTAAAGAAATTATTCTTGGAAGGGGAGGAGACAGGAAGGAAAGCAGACCCATCGGATGTATCGTCAAGAATGAAGAGCCTTAAAACCGATGATGGCAAAAAGAGACTATTTGAACGTTCAGATTGGTTAACTGCACAGCAGGTGAAGAGCTACTTCTCAAGATTGAGTGTCCTTCAAAGATGCGGGAAACTCAACGATTGTGATGTTTTTGTTGATGATGGTGAAATTGACGTGCTAAAGGAAGCCTTGGAAAGACAGAAAAAAATAGATGCTATTCAGTATGCTATAGAATTATAAACTAGACATGTCAATAAGTTTCTACTACCCGTGTAAATTTTTGATCTATCACGAAAAAAGGTCTAACACCCGGCAAAACTTAGGCACAGAAAATAGCTTATCAAAGATTTCAATCGTTTGTAACGCGTTTGTTTTATCAAAAGTATCAGTTGGAATCAGATTTCACAATACCTACCTTTTGAAAAACGTGAGTGTTCTTTCAAGAACTGTGTATTTACAAAGATGACATTATCTTCATAGGCATGAAAATAGATAAAATAATGTACTGTTGCGTCAGTTGGGTTGCTGATGAAAACTCAAAAAAGTCATAGAACAAAACAATTCTTTTAGTTTCATTTTAAAACAAGAAAATGGCTACCTGTGTTTTAGCTGGAAATCAAGTGACAATATCAAGTTGGTTTTCCGCGAAAAATAGCGTGGGCTCAAGTAAATTTCAAAGACGTCGGCGTACAAAAAATTGCTTTACACTAGCATGGTCAAATTTATTTTTTCAAATAAGCTAGCAAATTAATTTAATTTTGTGCCTTATATTATACAAAGCTATAACAAGTTATTTTAAAAAGCTGGACGATTAATATCCCCTACGACTGAATAATTATAATGATCCTGCTGTCTATAAACGAAGAAAGTCTTCAAGCTCTAAACCCCAAATACAAGCTTTTTCCTTCATCTACATGGAAAATACGTCCCACTCTGGTGTTTAGTAAGTTGTTCCGGCGAATAATCCAAAATGCAACACGATTCACAATCATAATGAAGGTTATTAAGTAAAAAGTGCTAGTACACGTCTACACAAAAGTCTCCGCTTGAAGTTAATTTTGATGATCCTTGAAAATAACTTACATTGCAGAAGAATATAAACTATAATTGTTTATTAGAAGCCAATTTAAGGCTTTTTGGAGGATGTTTACCAGTTTTCCTATTGGATTGAATCTCATTGAATTTTGTGATATTGTTCAAATAGGGTTGAGCAAATCCGTCATATATTTTAAGGTTAACAAGTGCCCGCAATTTGTATTCTTGTTTTAGTAATTCAAGACATAGATTGAATTGCCTAGCATCCATTTTTGATGTTTTCAGTGTGAACATTGGAGATATTGACCTCTGAATCACAAGATATTACAGTAAATTCAATTTTGGCAATTTTTGGTCTCAAAGATACTGTTGCCATGGCAACGGCTTAAAAGAAAAATACACCTCCTTGCCTGGTGACACTAACTGACATCTCTATTTTATAGAGAAAAAAGTTTTACATCTCTGCAATCAATAATAAAGTTTTTCTGCTTCAGTAAAAATGAGGCAGATTTATATTGGTTTTTGGGTCAAAATGGGTATTTTTAGGGGGGGTACCCTCACTCACCAACAAAATGACGGATCCCACTAATACTCTAGGATAGTAAATAACTCGCCAAGACCTACAACTGTGCCAAGTTTCAGCAAAATCGGTGAACCCCCATGTAGCACCCCCTGCCTGGTTTTGCCTGGTCCTATCATGGACACACTCTTAATAAAAACCAAGTTCGACTTGCCTATCTCATCAAGGACGAGAAAGACCTTGACCACGCCTTGTACCCGGAATTAAGGATCCAGTCAAGGATTCACAGTGGCCACCAGATATTTTTTAACTTGATAAGAAGTGAAGGTAGACCAACAACTTCTAGTCGTCCATAGATAAATAGGTGAAATATAGGTGCATACAAAGTTAAATCACGACGTAAAATAACTCACGTCGTCCTTAATTCAACTTGCATTGGTATTGTCATGTTAATACTATTACATGTCCATGACATTATCATTGAAACTCAGTTGCTTGTTGTAATTATTGGCCACATTTAGAGTGAAGTTATTAACACTAATACACATTAGTAGACCCTTGTTCCATTGTTTTCTTTTGACTATTACACGTTGACTAGCCTTTTATCATTTCACCACTGAGTATATTGCAAAGAAATGACTTTATAAGGAACGAAACCCCAGATTCAAGACATACGAGAAATATTTGTTACATTATATTAAAAAGAGAAGTGGAAGAAACAGTTTTATTTTATTCTTATGTCATTGTTTACCAATATAACAAATATGAAATAAATTTAACACACAGATTTTGCTGTAGGAATATAAAATAGATTTAAGATACAGATTTAGATGTAGAAAAACAGATGCATAAATGACGAAAGGCACAACAGAGCTAAGTTCTAATTTTAGTGCGCTTGGGAAAATTGGTAAAGCGAAATTGGGAGAAATAGAAAAATGATAGAGAAAAATGTAAAGGAATCGAAGGGAAAGAAGCTAAAAATTTATCTTGGATGACGCCATGGAAAAAAAATTTTGTTTACATTTGATAACACAAAAGAAAAATCCGGTTAACATCGACATACAGTTTTCGACAAGTTGATATCGCTTTATTGCCGAAGGACATCACCATTTCCCACGGTTAATCTCGACTGTTTTATAATAAGAATAATGCATGCTGGTAAGAACAAGGAAACACGACCTGCTGATAATATATTTTGAACAGCTTGGTTCTCTGGGTCGTGGCTCGTTTCCAACTAAAATATAATAGAACTGAGAAAGACATTAAAAATTGTGACTAGAATCAAAGTAACAGAAAATATACAAGAGAAAAAAGTCCAATATCACGCATTTCCTGCCCTAAAAGCAAGTCATCAATCATAATAACAGTGCATATATCCAAACATAACCACATAAATGTCACGACAAAGCCTTGCAAATTTGGACTTACACCTAAAAAGGACAATTCAGTATGAAAGTGAACCATGCAGAGAACATCTGCAAGTAGAGATTTCATCGGTTTCTAATTTTGCATTGCATCACTTAATTCGTCGTGCAATAAAGACCTTTTGCATGTACCCAGTCATCCATTGACAAAACATCGGTGGAACTTATTAAATACAATAAACACTGAATTACTTTAATAACATATTGATCATGCAGACTTCTAATAGTGGAAATATCTCGTGGAAATCTGCCTAGGACTAATGTTAGTTTATCAAGGCAGTCTCAACAGACATGTTACTAGATCAATGCAACTTCAGCTCAGGATCAATAGTAGATAGGAAGGTCATATTTGTTTGTGAAAGAGTGAAGGTCAAGGCAAAATAAACATCCAAACAAATGACCTTATTTTTGCAGTGCAACCACGTGACCTTTTTTGATCTAACGAAAGTTTAATGAGGAATGCTTTGTATACGTAACATGATCTGTTTGGCGGTAGATTTGGGAACCTTTATTTTGCTGAGACGTTTGTCATCAGTTACAGTAAAGTCTAGTCACTATTCAATAGTAATTAAATTCAGGTTTGTTAGTGCTTTAGATATTGCACGACTCCATATTCCTTTTTTCTTTCTAGATTACATTTTGTTTTGAAGATAATCTTATTGTGGAGCAATGTCATGTTTAGTGTTGAGTGTATGTCGTCACAGACACCAATAAAAATTGTATAACATGTAATACATTCCATTGGAATATAGAGAAAAAACTTTAACCAATGATTATTAGGTCCTTAAAGATTATTCCAGTGAATTTTTTTGCCAAACCAAATTTCATTAACGTGCCAGTTCCCTTTACTTAGTTCAGTGTCCAACTTGCTCATGAAATAACACAAACTTATAATCATATAGAAAACCCGACTTTATTAATACCAAACACTAGGCTAACGTGCTTACTCATCGTTTATTGTACTTTTTAATAAATGCATTATGATTAACAATACATTAATGATACATACATACATACATACTTTATTTGATAAAGCAGGTTAAATATGGCAGCAAATTGTATCTAAAAGCATCATCGAATACAAACACTATAAGTCTACGTTCATAATGTATGGCAGAGGGGGGCAGGTGAGCTTGAATGGGGATCGGGAAAATTTTGGTAGGAAAAAGGGGGGATGAGCAAATTTTTATCAGACAAATGGGGAGATGCACAATTTTTGGAAGAAGCTACAAGCCTTGCTTTGGGGGAATCGTATTTTTTTGCATGACTTTAAGGTGGGGTTTTAAGGTTTTTTCTGGACATTTCAAATTTTCACCTGCCCCTTCCCCCCCTCTGCCATACATTATAAACGCAGCCTAAGGAAGACTGATTCAATACCAGTATTGTAAAAGTAAAACCTTTTTACTTCCGTCATGCCATTGGCATATGTACAAGTGCTACAATCTACAACAATCCCCATTATTAGGAAAATAACTTAAGCACTATTCAAAACCTATGTATGAATCTTAAGAGGTGTAGTAATCAGTGCATATGAAATTCATGTTACAAAAATAGTTATTAAATATTAAAAAAATATTTTTACTAAATGCTTAGAGTGTTGGTCTAACAATGGGCATATGGGCCTTGTACTAACAGCAATATTTTTCAAACTTTCTCATCATCAAAGAGGGAAAAAAGGGTAAAGGCCCTGAGAAACGAGCCCAACATGTCATCGCGGGCAAACAATGTGTAAGTTGGATGAATTTGGGATTGATTTTGAAACAGCATTTGCCCAACATTACGCCATGCCAATAATTTGTTGGCACTACTCATGCTCATTAACATTTTTTATATTCGTTTCCATGGTCTCGGTCAAATTATTCAGTGGACGTTGGGCTCGTTTGTCATACTGGTTTCTCTGCCAACGAATCTTGGTTAAATGTTGAGTCAAATTTTTGGTTGCTTGTCAGGGCCTTTATAATTAACCGGTGTGCTACTTCTGCAACTCAATAGTTGGTATGTGAATATCATAATTCAAAAAAAGATGAATGAGACACTACCATTGATAATTCAGGGCGTTACCCAGAAACCAGTAGGGCCCGCCATTTTTGTTATGTAATGCAACTTTTTATCATATTCAAAGTCTGAACTATTTAACTACAAGATGGTACCAATGGGGTAAGTAGTGAATTGGACAAAAAAAAGTAGTTAACTGATCGACATTCGGCCGAAGAATTAGTAGTTAACTGAGAATTGGGTACACGGCCCATTGGCACCCTCCCACAAATGTTATACTAATTCAGTTTGAGCCCTTCTGACCTACGTCTACTACTGTCGGATCTGACATTCCTTTCCTAAATAGTTTAATCAGCAAATAAAAATCGAAAATACTAGAGCTTGAAAATGCCGGCATGTTGCAATCAAGTCATGCAGTTCAATACTTAATTTCCTATCGGAAAGCTCTAGACTAAAAACATTGTGGGTCTTTCTTGGTGTTGCAAGATGCATTGTATTCTGGGTTGCCGTTATTTGTATTGCAGGGTATTGTTAAGCGCTAAACAGATTGTTCTCGGCTATTGGTTTATAGTCTTCATGGCTCAGGTGCACTGCAAAACCAAGAAAGATCCAAAATTGTTCGTTCATCTAACAAATAAATATACCAGTGCTGGCGCAAAAACTACAAAAATAGGGCCTTACTCAAAATTTATTTTTACTTTTTACTTTTCGCTGTCTTTTACTCTTCTTTATCCATTTTCTGACTTTTCTTACCGTTTTGGGTGTGAACGAAATGACAAGGTTGAACAATCGTGTTCTTCCTCTCAACCGGCCTTTTCCTATGGCAGATACGACTCCCACAATTGCATCACCATTAGAAACACCCCTATGCACATAGACTCCTGATCCCGATATACCTTTGGCACCATCACAAAAACTGAGAATACCCCCTGGTATGGCCACTGCTACTGTGCATTGTGATAACCACATGGCATTACGCTTCTTGTCACTGTGGAAACCGGCAAATTGCATAGGAGATCCTCTTTTTAAAGTGGATGGTTTTATAGCCATGATGGGTCTACTGTGAGGGCGTCTTAACCTTAGAAGCGCGTAGTCATGTCGGACGCGTCGTCTTCTATTGGTTGACTTCCATAGTTTTGGAAGATGAATTTTGTCAACTTTTATCCATCGAAAAGTTCCATAGCTCCCCAACATTCCTGAAAGGGGATGAAAGGAAAGAGTTAATATATCTGCACATTTGTCTATACGGCTACATGTATCAGAAAATCAAGAAATATTATCTATGATAGCCAAGTACGGCAAGCCACCTTAGCCGGTTATTTCCCTTTCTGGCTCAATATATTCTTTTTACGCATCAAATACATAGAAGATATTAGATATGGCGGAGATACAGAGTTTTATCTTGGAATGTTGAGCCGATATCTTACGAGGGAGTGAAGCGATTCAGTAAGATTTTTCTCGACGTGAGAAGATAAAATCCCTATAGTCTACGTTGTTTAAAATGTAATTACCTTATCGATTAAATATCTATTGCTATTCCTAAGCCTTCTTAACAATTCTCGTTATCTTTACATGTGAAGATATCATCGATAATTATACATTTAATTCACTAAAGAAATAATTAGACTGCGAGAGGACCACGAGAAATCTGGTGGTGGGGGTCCTTAAAACGGTCTAAATTAAAAAACACACACACAGAGCGAAAGAAGTGCTATTTCTCAATAATCGCGTAAAATTTCGAGGCTTAATTTCACGTTTCAATGATTTTATTGAAATACTTGAAGAATCCTTAAACAATTCTTTACAACATGACACCACAGAAACCAAGCTTGGCCTACCTGTGCTCTTACTAGGCCGCTAATATTACTCGGCTCCAATCTCCGCGCGCGTCCACAGGAATTCAGGATTAGTCTTGATGGAAAAGTGAGACTGCTCAACTTTTATCGTGAGTGAAATAGTCTAGTGAGGCAGACTGAGTTATGTAGACGGTTTACCAAGTGTTGATATTACTTTTCTTAGAGATCACGCCTCTATCACGTGAATATTGATATAATTCATTCAATGAAATTAAAAACTTCCCAAGCCGTCAACCGACCTACTTTGCTAAATCGCAGTCGTGCATCTGCGTGCATCCCCATTTCTTTCATCAAGGATTAGCGCAGCTCTTAAATAAAAGCTTAGCACTTAAGGCTGAAGTACCTATCGGAATTTAAACTCTGACTCTAATTGATCATTCTAATAACTAATGACTAATGACTCTAATTGGTCAATCTGTCCTATATGTAATAATTCCAGTCTCACATCGATGACCCAAATTCGTCTTAACAAAAGCTCATGATCATTTATTATCATTTACATCGTTTTACATCGATTTTTTTTTATAGGTCGAGTATTAATTTGCGTATCTAAAACACTCTCCGAGGTTCCAAACATACGAATATTTTTTTCTGAAGCGACATTCTAAACTGCCATCAGGCTGCCATTTCATTTAGTTTTTTTTAAAGAAAAGTCAAAAACAGCGTAAGAGAAATTCCACAGTTTCATGCTGGGATAACTGTACGACCAACTGGGTTTTTAGTGATAGAGTTAATGGGGATCATGGCGGGGGCGTTTTAAAAAAAGTTGCCACGGGCAATATTTCAAACGTCAAGAATAGCACGCAAAAGAACACTGCATGCACAAAAAAGCTACAGCCATCGTCCTTATGGACACGTAATATATAAATACTTTCAGTAATGCGATGACGGAGAATGGAGTAACGGAAACAAAGACAGTTTGACGGGTGTACGCATATAGGATGACCGCCTGATTAGAGCTGATAACGAATGAGGTGCCTACAACTTCTGGACTGAACCTCGAACGTCCTGCCCTTATTTTCTGGCACAAAAAATGTGATCACTTTTCAGGGATTATTTTCACTGAATATCATGAAATACATTACAAGCAATCTTCCTGACACTGATATTTCTGCTCTTGTGGAATGCTTTTCTTATGCAATATACATGTATCAAATGTACGAAGCGGAATCATTTTATCCCTTAATTACCAAATACCCATTATCATAATCTATGTGAGAAAAGGCACTCCGATTTCCAGATTAACAGTTATTATAATAAAAAAACAAAAACAGAGAACAAAAACGTCGGAGGAAGGAAATGATATCGTCTCGTTTTGAGTTCACGCTAAGTCAGTTCGTGACCCACCCTTTTTTTCGTTGGAAGAATTTTATATATAAAATACCTTGTTCTGCCATTTCATTGCAAACTGGAGATTAAAAGAACAAGACCTTTTGACAAATAAAACCGAAACTGTTGACTGATTGCAAGATCGTTTCTTTGATGACGACCTCTTATGACAATGGAATGTAAGTAATGTGGAAAACCAAGACGAAAAAATGATGTTTGATCAAATAGAAAATTCTTAACAACAGGACATTTTGTGAAATAATCACAATTGGATTTGTTGATTTATGATAAACAAGAATGATAAACTGAACTCGGCAAAGACTTACCTATTCTTAGATGTTTAGCCTGTTTCAGGAACTTTCTCCCATCATGAACGCAATGAGCAGCTGTTAGAACATGTCGGACACCGACCAACGTTCCTGTGCACCCACTAGAAAGATAGACTACCGTTGAGAAAGGATATGTTTGAGCTTTGACGGACGTTTCGACAAGATTACGATCATCTAACCCAAAAATGGACCTTTTGCTTCTTGATGAAAGCTTCGTCATCGGCAAGTTCCTTGTTCTCTGTTGCTGACCATGAGGATTAAAAACGTTAACACGATATAAAATTCTTTGTAGAAGCTGTTTCTCGTCTTTGCTATCTTCCACAATATCAAAATCCATCACAAATGGCATGCCTGTGGATTCTTTTGAGCTGTTCGTCTTCATGATGCTTTTGCTCTTAAAATTCCTGATCGTGGAAATGAAGTTCTCATGTACAGGAACAGCATTACAAAACGTGCCAATAAACATGATAACCATTATGAAACATATCTCTGACTTCGTTGGATACATGATGCACTGTAGTGCGATGATGCGATGGCTTATGGCGATCTGTATTGGGATTAAGTCTTGTATATGGCTGTAGGTAGTCGGACTCTGACAGGAACTTACTGGAGACAACGGTTGAACTGACGTAGATACCGTATTTAGAAAGTAATAAGATGCACTTGTCCCTGTAGAACATAAAAAACTGTAAAGGTCAGACAAAGAATTAACAGATTTTAATGACCCTTAAATATTTTGTATGATATACCTGTTCAAAATGCTGGATGTCAAAGTATTTGATGGCACGAGCTTGACTGCCTTCACAACACGGGCCAAATGATGCCTGATAATTGCCTAATCGCATGTTAAATGATCATGTTATTACAGATATTTAACAAATGCTTTGTAATCCATTGAAGAATTTAGCTTGAATAAAGATCCGCTCCTGGGGTTTATCATTGCAGCGGATGTTTTACATTCTTGAGATAACTAGTCAGACCCTTTCATTCATTTGTATTGTGAAAAAAATAGTAGGTGCCCACAAGAAAGGGAACACTTCAAAGTTCAATCTAGCAGATCCTTAGTATTTCATCACATGGGAAGGTCTAAAGAAAATGTTTGCTATAGGACCAATATTAAATATTTTCCAATACGATGGACTGCTAAGAATCTATAAATTTTAAAGATTTTGTACCGATTTGTTTCAAGAATTCTAATCGGCTGCACACAAGCCAAGCTGAGCACATGTTTGAAGCGATTACAAGAAAATCTCGAAATAACTTTTTTCTGCACTGTAACATATTTAAAATGATAATATTCATAGGACATTTGTCTTGTTTTCGGGACTTTGCTTTATGCATTTTCATGATTGCATTGAAAGACATAAAGGTTTGAATGTTAAAATTGTTAAAATGGCCCGTAATCAAAATTTTGTACAATTCATCAGCATGGTCTTTTTGCTGAACAAAGAAATAATGCACATGGCACGCTTAAGTCATGCAATAATTACAAACATATAAAGTTATTATTAGAAAATTTTTAACGTAAAACCCAAATGGCTGTATTAAGAAAATTGTTAAATAAGACATGACTTCAAGACTAGTTTTGTTTGTGGATTCCTATTTTTGAGACGGATGAATTTGTATTTGCTAGCGAAATCTTTCTTATAAAGTACCTTTATTTCGGAGTGTGTGACGTGCTTAGAATGAAGGAAACGGGAAGTGAATTAATAAATTTACGATAAATAAGCACCATTATTGGAAACAAATGTCTGATTATACATGAAATGAAGGGCTTCCCACTCTTACTAATTGCTCACTTAAAACATCCTGAACTGAATTTTATTAAAAGAAGCAGAATGACGCTGGAGTTTTCCTTGAAATGACGCAATAGGAAGTAACTTATATTAGAATTATCGTAGCGTTTGAAGACAAAGCACAATCGAAAGTGTAGGATTAATAACTTCGATGACAGCGTAAAGCAGTTTTAGCAAGAATGCGGAAAGTATAAAGCCAAGTTGCCAATCAAAACCGACGTTGAAACTGTCAAAGCAGGATTTTCAGTGAAGAGCTCAAGCAGTATTTTAACAGCATTAGAGAAGACGATGAGCATGAACTTAGAAAGCTTTTGCCGCCTGCGTTTGACTCGCGTTACGTGCCGAGGCACGCCCGCACCTACGATATCCCTCACTACAAAACAAATAGATTTCGAAATAGCTTTATCTTATCTTTATTTATTCCTGTTAATAGTTCTAAATACTTTTTAGCTTTTGTTATCAACTATATTAGAGTATACATTGTGTAAATTAATATATTTTTTTAGAGTATCATTTATAATTGAGGGTTTATTAGTTTTAAGGCTGTGATGTATTTTAATAAAGTATCTGTATCTATCTATCTAAAATAAGTAGTAACTTTTGAATAAAAACTGCAGTCTATAAATAGTAAAGCAATCTTAAAAAGCATGGATGCAAATATTTTGTGCAGCAATGATCTGGTATACGTCCTCGGGTAAAATTCTGTCACTTGTTACTCGTTACCAGAAAAAGTACTGGGTAATTTTCTGGAAGCGAGAAACTCTTAGGTTCCCGAGGATGTCTGGCATATTGAATTATTGAATCATGACTAGTGTTAATGCAATCACAAACTGTATATGCTGGTAACCTAAATTGCATTAGTTTGAACGCGCATAATATTCTCAATAATGCTTGTACTCAGTCTTGAGGCTTTGTGTACTAAATTCTGCTAGAGTGCATTAAGTAGAGCCATAATTATCAAGTAACTAGTTATGAATGCTTATATATTAGACATGCTGAGTCATTGGTTTTGAATGAAATTTTTGTAATCACAACTATTATAATCTACTGCAGTATCACTACTATTTTCAAGATTGTAGGAATTGTAGGCGTGGACTTGAACGGTAGCGTAACAAGATAGAGAATATGCTCAAATGTTTTTGGGAACACAAAATGACAAGACGAGACATAAAAAGACAAGTGCCTACAAATACCAAGTCAAATTCATGTTAGGACATTCTCTCGATCGCCGACACACTTCAATGAAGCTACCGTCATTTTTATTTGAATTTACCTGAGATCTTGCATGCAATATCCACTAGGAGGCTAGACATGAAATACAAAACGATCGTACTGCTTATTTTCTTCTCTCAGTGGTTTCCTCTATTTTGTTTTCAGACAGCACAACGATGACTTGTACTTCGTGTAATTTTTATCACAAACAAATCGTTTACCAGTTGTTGAATACCAGAAATGATCAAAATTCTAACGATGATTAGAATGAATTAGGTGACGCAAATAAATAAAAAATTCGTATGGAGATTAGATCTGCACAAATAATCTAACGACAATGAACCAAGGCCTATAGTAATCGAAATCAATAAAGAAATGACTTTTAAAAAGCTAATTATCAGAAATATGTATAGTTACAAAATATCGTCAGTTAAGATACGGCAACAAAGTCAGTATGAAATATGTTTAAAGTTCTAGAATTATCGCATATAGTCTACAAATATAAGAAGACTTCTGGCAGTATAAATAAGACCCATATCTGACTTTTTCTCCACTAGACTCTGAAGATGACTTCCGCACAGGTTGTCGAAACGTCAGTCACATCAAACAGTCCTTCTAAGGATTACATCCACCCGGATGATCATAACACAAATATTATCTCTTCGAGAAATATTGTTACTTCGAAAAATATAATTCTAGAACGTGTGGTTGAAAAATATATTTACGAAAAAATAAACAGTAACCATCCTCCCAAGTTTCTTCTTTATCTAAGATAAGATCTCCATAAGAATATCGGGGTTAGAAAGATTTGCGTCTTGAATAAAGGAGCAGCTCATGTGGGTATAAACTTCTAGGTTTTATTTTGATATAACGCTCCGCTTAACTATTTTAATCCTAAGTTTCTTTGCAATCTACTTACAAACTCAGTGTCATAGATATTTTACAACTTATATTTATGTTTACATGCCAATAATTGCATTATTAAAAAATTCAATAAAAATTTGGGAAACGCTGCTATTCGTGGTAATGCACTCCACTGCTTTAAAGATTCAAAACGAGAGATCGCGGTGACCACAAAAAAGAACTCAAAGAAAGTACATAACCTGGAGAACAACATTCATGATCCTTACAAATCCTAGTTATAATTGGTTTGAGTAAAATACCTTGTCCACATGCATCGGAAATGGAGGTAATTGTAAAAACTGAATCGTAAAAAATAGATATATATGTTTATTGACATCTTAAAGTGTGGTTCTCTATCTTCTCTTTCACCGCTTACGACGCGAAGTCTACTTTTCGTATCTTCTTATGTGTTTTCGGTGACCAACCGTCGCCTTTGCATGCATGTAAGCGTGAATCAAATAGCGACAATCCTTTTCCTTGTGAATGGGATTTTAAAGATATTACTTTAGATGAGCAAAGCCTTTTTGCTGTTAGAAAAAAACGAGTCTTGCACCATCAGACTTGCTTGAAACCATCAATTCATAAGCTTAGCAACTTGTAACTATAAAAAATTCTTTAATGTGAAGCCAGAACCCGTTCAATCCATTGGCCATAAGCAGAAACTTTTGTATAAACTCTATGATTTACGGGCAAGCCACAGCCTTCGCTGTTCGAAGTACTGACTCCAGTGACAACCCATTTGTTAGATTCATCTTGACACATAAATGGACTTCCAGAATCTCCATAACAACTGTCTCCTGCTCCATGAGCACAAAACAAATTTGTATCAACACGACCACCGTTCGTATTGCGATTGCAGTCCCTTTGTGCAAGTAGAGTTACATTTTTAGAAAGAAGAGGGACGGAAGTACTTTGAGGTACAGTAGAACTCCCCCATCCAGCTACTGAGCACCTCGTTCCTGGTTGTAGGCGTTCAGTCTTAGGCAGACATATGGGTCTTACCCTTTCATTGATTTTCACAGGTGTATCGAGGTAGATTAATGCAAGATCCTTTCGACCAGATGTCCTATCATAACGAGGGTGTCTATAGATAGCTTTAGCAGATATTTCTTGCTCATTTCCATCCTTATTATGAAGATCCCACATTCCAGCTTGGACTACCCAGGAAGATGACAGACGGAATCTGTAATATAATACAAATAAACGTTCAGTAAAAGTATAACTGTGCAATTGGAACTCTTCTTTTCAAAAGTACAGGATTATACTTCAAAAATAAGATTCTTAATGGCAGTTGCAGGAGTGGATCTGAGGGTGGGGTGCAGGGGGTGTGCACCCTGCATAGATGAGCTTTATTTATTGCGTTATTGGTGCTTGGGTTTGTGAACGACCTGATCCTAAGTGGTGCAACCCCTCCTAATAAAATCCTGGGCCATCGGTGAGTTGTAAGATCCAACCTAGGATCACAGGCTTGTAATCGACAAAGCTACCGCGGGATTTGTTTCTCCAACGATTACCTACAAATAGGAGATTGTTGAGTTTAGAGAAATTAGACCTCACCTCTGAAAGCAATGAGCCGCAGTCAGAACCATTGAGTTCCTATCAAGGCACCACTACATTGTTGGTCAGAGTGTCCTATTAGAAAAAGGGCTACTTGCCAAGGCCACTGACCCGGCCAGTTATTTAGATTTGCACTGGCTTCGGGAAAGGAACGCAATCCGCAGGTACCTATAATAAAAAAGTAAAAGTAATGAAATTAATATTTCCTCCTTAATAGACCATTTTCGAGTTCCAAAGTACCGCTATATCCCTTGAGTACATAAACATTTACTCAGGGTTAGCCTCGTATCAGTATCAAAAATATTCACAAATACCAAGGGTGTAAAGAAAGCATAACCTCAACAACGAAAACACTTTTAAATTCCACAGACCTTCATTGGAACAATGGACATTCTGCACAAAGTCGAGGCTGACCCTGAGCACCAGAGAACTCGAAACTGGAGTATTAGATAATTCATATATTTACAAAATATATTCCTTCAACCCCAGATACTAAACTGAAAAACATCTCTCTAGCTAGGAATAAGGCTCTTTACCTGAGGTAGGATGGATTCCAGTGCCTTGGCTATTTGATGGTACAAATTCATAAGACATAGTTACTTTGGTACTGGCTTCACCTGATACAACGTATTTAATCCAAAGAGCACTGGCTGAAGACCTGATAGGGCTAGGTTTACTATTGCCACAGTACTTTCCAATCAATGCGGCATATTGTGTGAATCCATTACGAACTTCAATATAATCCTTAGTGCATGTTGAATCGGAATTCTTGAAGCTGAACCGATCAAATTTTAGGACATAAGTTCCTTTAGATGATACTGGTGACAGCTTCCAAACACATTCTTCTGTACTCATAAGACGTGACTCTCCGATTAATCGATTTCCTATTTGTGTACAAAGAGTAGGCTGACCTAGTTGTTCTGGAAAGCAAAATAGACAAGAGGGTGAAACCATGCTTACTGTTGTGTGTAAAACGTGATAGCACGAATTGCCGGAACTTGCATGCGTCTAACGAGAGGTAAAGAATATACAACACAGCGAAATCCTTTGGTTTATGAGCTCACAGTTTTCTCGACATCGGTGACTTATACAAAGCAAAGGGCATGACATCTGCTCTAGTAGTACTTCTAAACAGACCGTTATAGCAAATGGCAATTATGCATACTTGAAAAAGGAGGAGGGCAGTGATCTCTGATGGAAGTAACAATGACACTTACCAACTGGGCAGCCATATAACTCTGTGCGCAGTGAAAAAGAAATGTGTTTTTCTAATGGCCAAATGCGAATAAACTGACTTCTGATTGGATTCTTCAAAACATGACGAACTATAGAGTTTTTGTCTTCATTGGCTTGAAATTTCTGTAAACAAACAAAATGATTTTATGTTTTCATTTTGTTAAAATGTTGGACATTATCTCGGAAATTGTCCTTTTGTGGTCTTGTGGTCCAAGAAGTTTCGATGCGCAGACATCATTGAAAAAAGGGTCTATTTACTTTCTTATTGGATAAATGATGAAAAGAGTAAAGCAATAATTACATTGTTACCTTAATCTCCCATTCAGAAATCCGATTCTTTTTCTTTACTTGGTAGTCCTGCCATCTACGTTTGTCATCCAGCCATGTCACCTTGTATGACTTGACCCACTGATCTAATGCACCACCAAATCCTTGAGTAGCTACCTGCGTCACAATATACTCATCTCTCAATTTGATTGAAGCCAAGGAGAACGGTCATTTTCACTTGCTATCCACCCTTGAGGCCATGTAGTGATATTCAGTCTTGCACGACTCGCTCCATATCTTCCATGCTGGTTAATCCAAGCTGACGATACTCTGAGTTGGTTGTCTTTGATGGCACCATTTGACATTCCCAAAGGTTTGACGCAGTCGTCTGAAGCACACAAAATTTAACAATTATTACTCTGCATGTAATACCATTCACGAAAGGCCGTCACCTCGTATTATCAAAGAATATATTGAAATACTCAAGTTTAAAACAGAGTTAAAGTGTTTGCCTATAGTGTACCTAAGGTGCATCCATACAACTCCATTCGAAGTCCAATGCCTCCCTGCCATGTCTTGGGATGAAGTACGACCTCTTTTGTTATAAAAGGTACCTTCAATAGGTGTCGAACGACGGAGTCCCTATCCGCGTTACCTCTAAAGACCTACCAGAACAATAACAGGAGGGGCACTGAGTCTTTCATCGGTATAAAAGTATAATATCTAGTTATTAATAATGGTTTGTATAATCTTGGTATTTAAGACCAAGCAAAGAAACTTTAGTACTCTCCGCGGCTTGGAAAAGCATGCAATAAAATAAATAGAAAAATTCACAACCTTTATCTTACCTTTTTTTTACCTTCCTCTTGGTAAGGTACATAACCTTGCTTCCTATCAAACCAGGTGACCTTATAACTCTTTACCCATTTACTGAATAGTGGGTTACCATACCCTTGGGTAGCTATACTAGTGATAACGTGTAAATCATCAAACTTGACTTTATCCATGGATTTTTATCACTGGGATCAGCAACCCACCCTTGGGCCATGCACGATTATTCACCTTGCTCTTGGGGACCATATTTATTAATAGACATCCAGTGCGAAGATGCTGAAAACTGAGAGTCTTTGATTTTGCTGTCTTCCAATCCAAGGAATGGCCACACTCTTCTGTAATTAGAAATGTTGCATATAATATACTTGTCCGGTAGGACGTCAATGACGACAAATTTGACGACAAAATCAAAGGTACTCCATATTTTTGGTAATATCAACACCACGAGAAATATTTTACGAGAGGGTTCTAAAACATAGCTTGTTCATTCCATATTTTTTGTTATTACTAATGCCCCCTAATTTTGGGCAGGTAGTTGCCAAGCGCCTTCAAGTCAAAATATGTTTATTCTCAAAAACAACTCAATTCCACGGTTAACAAGATTAAGTTCCATTTACAGGAAATGTATGTTTAATGAAGTGCATGAACACTTACTTTGAGGATCTTGTTGAGGGTCATCTCCTAAGGTAATTTCACTTTGTTCACCAATGGGTTTAATAAATTGAGCTTCCGTAGTCCACGTTGCTTCAAATCCTTTTGAGGTTATGAATCGGTTGGAATGAAACCTGACCCAGAATTTATTAGACGATCCTCTTATAACCATAGGTGCAGTGGTACCGCAGTATCTACCGATCAATGGGGCGCTCTGCGAATCTCCATCACGAACTTCCACATAATCTAAGCGCAATCGTCTCCTCTTTCGAGATCAAACTCTTCAACCCAAGAGCGATCAGTTTGTTGTCCGGAACTCCAACAACCCATACACAATCCCGGTTGTTGCTGTAGTAATATGGGTAACCAGGAGAATAAAAATATCACTTGGCTGGACAAAGTTTCCGCCACAAGCTGCAATTATTGAAACCACAATATTAATGCGGCAAATAACTATTTTTTCAAACCTATATATTACACTGTTTATAGGGTTGTTTATACAAAATACAAAGTTTAAAATGGACACAAGGCAAAGATGAGCGTCAGTCATTATTACCTACAAGTAAGAAATATCTTCAGTCATTACTACTTCATTAGTAAGAAATACATCCACAGAGATTTGTATCAATTCCGATCACGAGAGTAATTCATAAAATGCACATGAAATATATATTCAAAACTATAATCTATAATTGAGGAAATCGACTGCGTTAATGTATTAATAAACTCACCTCTCCTGTATGGAGTAAAAAGAATAAGAGTTGCGGCAGGAGTAGTTTGAACTCGACCATTAATTAGCATACCAGTAAGCTTGGAAGCCCGAATTTGTTAATGAAGAATCAGAATGAATACAACAGTCATTACATTAGAAGTACTCTCTATTCGACCTATCCTAGTAGAGCCATCTGAGCCACAGAATCGTCCTAGTTCTCTGATCCCACTGAAGGACCATCATAGATAAGCAAGTAATCAAAGCGACAGGTTGAATCAGCTTCTAGATTAAAGGCAGATAGTTCAAGTCGAATTTTGCTTCCTCGAGGTGCTTCTATAGTCCCGTGGCACATTACATTCGTTGGGTAATTATTAGGATACTGAGGACTTTGGAAAACACCAGTTGCTGTAATAAGTTTTCCTCCGCAACCTGAAGGGCAACACATTTAGACCTTATTAACACCTCAAAGTAATAAAGTTTTTTTGTACTGTGTATGAGGTACGAAATATACTGCTTTATTAATCAAGAAAACGTCAATGTAACTGGGACACAAAAATCTGATTTTATATGTAGTTGATACTTAGAAGGAGAGCTTTGAGCTACCAAAGGCCTTTAAACAACATAATATACCTTGTTCTCCTGGTGATGGAGGCTTAGTAGTTATCACCGGTGAAGGCACAGTAGGTGACACCCCTACTATATCATCCACTGCTCTCCAAGCGGCACGAAAACCACTTTCCGTTTCTGAATTATCAGAGAAAAACACTAAATGTAGGGCATCTCCAGTTGATTTCATTACTTCAGGAATTTGCTGGCCGCACAGTCTATCCTTAAGTGCTGATTGATCGCTGCTTCCATCTCTGATCTCGACATAATCGTACCGGCAACTGGAGTCCCTTTCGATGTTAAAAGATGTGAACTCCAACTCGACAACTTCACCAGATTCCACCTTGATCGTCCATGAGCAGATTTTGTTGATTGGATAGTTTGAAGGATAATTAGGACTTGTGATGGTACCACTGGTACCTCTTAAAGTGATGTCACCGCATTCTCCTAAGAAATACGAGTTCGTGTTGAGTATTCGTGACGGTGTGGTCACGAACTTTCTTATTATTCTTATTTCTTAAGACTACTACATCTCAGTAAACGATATGGCATTGTTTTACACGATGGGATTTGGGTTGTACTAACCTGGTAATCTTGTTGGTTCCTGTGTCTCAGGAATATAAGGCGTGGTCGACGTAGGTGGAAATGTTCTAGGAGGTCCACCTGTGGCATGCCACTCAGCTTTAAACCAGATTCCGTTTCACTGCTATCTGAACTGAACTCCAAGTACATAACATTACTGTAGATGTCACATCTGAAGGAATCTCTTTGCCACATAGTTTGGTTATGAAGGTTCCACTAGAGTACCTCCATCCTGGAGTTCAAGGTAGTATACTACAGTGCGATCATTTTCAATCATTGAACTATCAAAATGGAGACGACTTTTTTGCTCGTGCGGGACACTTAATTGACCAGGAACATTTTTGTTGACAGGGTAGTGATGGGTTATGCTGAGCGTAAGAATAATGATACCACGCGTACCATGAAACCTCTCCTCCACATGTAACAGGGAGCTGGGGCGAGCTAAAAGGAATACATTTCATAAATTAGCAGCAGAAAAATATTGGTTCTTTTCTAGAGAGTATGCCAAACTATTTGGCCTTTTATAGTAAAACCTCCAAAAAGTAGCAAAGCACTAGAAAAACGAAGCAAAGCTTTAGACCAACAAACTAAGGCGGTCTAAGGGTCAAGAGTAGTTGCTTAAGAATACTATCCACACATCAGCCATCGTTTCTAGTTTAGTGTAATCGATTTAGCAGTAAGTGCAGTTTCGAAGCAAAGACTCCCCCCCCCCTATACCACACGTGTTCTAGCCCTTGGAGGTGCAGAAGGCTCTGCGACTTCTTTCAGGATCTGCCGCACCCCCCCTTACATGTCCCCCTGCCGTGCAAGACGAAAGGACAACCCTACCCAACCTTACATCCGAAGCGATGACAAACCCCGGCCCCTGGTTTCACCTTGAGTCCCATGTATGACGACGTAGTGAGCAACACTCTACCTCATCACAGAATGTGCTATCTCGCCGCAGATCTCCCTTCTTGATGTGATCTGTTCATCCATGGCGGTACGTCATGGTGCCTTACAGACAACAACAAAATCTCTGCCGATCACCTAAAACTTACTCCTGCCTGCGAGGACCGACCCAATATCTGATCACAATCACCATGGTAGTAATTTGACAAGCTGAATTAGGTTCCAGGTCGAAGTAAATCAAAACTGTAAGCCTAAATCCGTTCGACTCGTGCGCTCGTCTATGACGAACACAACACACCAATAACCTGGATTCGACTGGATAGTTCGCGGATAGTTAGGGGAGACAAGTGTACATGCGACATATTTGTGCTACATCCACATCAGCTGGATAGAAAATTTAATACGTCATTGCATGCTGTTCTCAAAACCTGTCCGAGTAATGATCAACGTAAAAGTCACCAACATTGTTGCAAGACGAGGTTACTTACAAACATAACCAAGCGAGAACAAACGGGGCTTTATCGCCTTTTCCCCGGCAATTGCGCGGTACAGTGATGTTCAAACCTCTTCAGAAGAACATAACCGAGCGGAAAGCAGACTCAATGCTCCGCCACGATTTCAGTGTGCGGTCTTCCCTTCTGTCCCCGTCGTCTGTGACGGGGCCCGGTAGCCTATATTCTACGTGCCGCCCCCTCGGATATTCGTGATCTTGGTCTTCACTGGACATGCGTACCACGTAGGGTACTTGTTTCCAGGCTTTCCAAGATTTCCATCGGCTGTGACATTGCGCCTTTTTCTGTTCCATCACCTTGCCTTGCCCCCCCTGTTTTATCTGGGCCTGACCTCTCTGTACCTTACCTGGATCCTTACACTCGCCTCTTGGCGCGGCCCTGTTTGCACCGGCCTTTTTCTCTCGGCAAACCATTTAGGTTTTCCCCACTTTCTCCGTTCTTACTACCATTTGGCCATCCTTTCCCACCCGCCTATATCCCAAAACTCCTTCATCGTCGACCGGTCCCATGCGATTACATGTCTCATTAATAACAACAACAACCCCATCCGAAGCACACATCCGACACATAGTGTCTTCTTCCGGCGAAAGGGTCGCCTCCGGGCTACGAAATGATTTTCCAATGACACGACGATCGTGAGACCCTTAACCACTTGTACCTCGTTCAGCCACTCCCCCACAAAAAAGACCACCCCACCCCCCACCAAAAAAAAAAAAAAAAAAAAAAAAAACAAAAAAAAAAAAAAAAAAAAAAATAAAAAAAAAAAAAAAAAAAAAAAAAAAATAAAAACAAAGTAAAAAAAAAAAAAAAAAACGACAGAAAAAAAACAAAAAAAAACAAAA
>WHPX01000593.1:0-102717 GCA_011057435.1 Actinia equina
TGGATGTACTAACACTGTAGGGGCTGAAACCTATCTAGTTTGGGGTGTTGGGGCATTTCCTGGCTCCCGTGGCCTCGCGACTGGAAGGGTTGAGCATAAACACCAAAGAAGGTATGAGGCGATGTCTCGAGTTTTTGAGTGCATGACGTCACAGACGCCAAAAATATAGTAAAATATCATACTTTCGTCCGAATATCGCAATAACCTTTAGACATGAGTATTCGACCTTTAAGAGTATTCTTAGGAAGTTTCAGCTGAATCCACGTTTGAGCGTTTTCGTCCGTCAGATAGCACTTTAATTTCAGGTGCAACGTTCACAGTTCTGTTGCCATGTACTAACTTAACGAAAACGATAACCAACGTATTCCAGTTCCTTGACTCCCGTGGGGCTACTTAAAATGAAAGAACCCTTTTCGCCCCCTTTGATAACTAGGGGCATATTGTATTGCACCCCCTGACTTGATTATGCATGGATGAATGAAATGAATGCTAACCTAGCTGAAAATCAGTTGTCAATCATCACCAAATTAACTGATAGATGGATGGATTATTGATTACTGCAATGGATGGTGGATGGATTGGATGGGCTTATTTATTATTTCTTTTCAAGAGTGGCAGGTGCGCGAAAACATAGCACCACAGCAAAAAAATAATGCAATCAAGGAACAATCATTTGCAATGCAGTGAAGCAGAACATATTGAGGTTTTACACGAGTTTTCTTTTGTATTTTGAGCCCGCGACTTCTTTTTATTCACAACTTACTGATCCCAGTTATTTTGTTGTTTTGTACTACCGTCGTCGCAGAGAATGCCAAGGACGAAAAGTGCTGTTGCAAAAGGTATCTTTAACGGCCCGCCCCCTCACTCCACGACCAATCGTTGTGGGAAACTAACACGATGAACGAATGCAAACTTCATAATCCCGACCCACTACTACGCTTCTTACCTCGAAATACCACGATCCTTTTCAAAAATTCAGTCCATTCATATCATTGAAACTCCGTCTCGAATTACACAATGATGTTGCGGAAGCGTAGGTGAATTAATCCTCCGTACTTTAGGCCTATTCAATTCAACTTACTTACATGCATAACAAATTCGACTTTCAAGAGCCACACCGAACGGCGTTTTGCAACTGCCAGGCCGCATGGTTGTATCCAATGGATAAATGCAGAATTTTCGCGGGGAACATGGAAGCACGAGTGCCGGCAAGGACTCGACATCGCACAAGGAAACCCAATCTGCATCGTCTGGGGGTGTCAGGGACGGGATCCAGCTGACGGGTTACTTAGATATCAAGAAATTTCAATAGGTGCGAACTCTGAGCTAGCGGATCCGTGAACATTTATGAGTACTAATTAGCGCTGGATATTTGCATAACAGTAATTCTGTTGTATTCTATTGTTTATTTATCAAACCAGTTAGTACTAAAAGTTAGAGTTTTCACGGTTTCATGCTTGGCCCCTAATTTTATGAAAACTGGATAATAATCCGATTCACCTGGATGGATGAAGGAAAACCTCTGCCAATCAGAATCGAGAAAACTTGCAAAAACATGGCTTGTCCCTGTTGGTTATCGCAATTGATGAAGAAACAAGACGAACGCTGCTAACAAGAGAGGTCGGCAACAATGACAATAAGTAGCTAATGAGTTTTTCATTTTCGGTGGCATGCTGTACAGAGCTTTTTGTTTCTAGTAGCTGTCCATTTTGCGAGCTCCCCACACCTCCCCTGGGGTGATGCATAAAGCTTGCTTTCATAGCATTCTTTTCAGATTTGCAGTCCAGACGGAGATTGGAGTCAGGTGAAAGTGGTAGGGGCGGGGGAGCGAGGCGCAGGATGAGCGGGAAGTTGGAGGTGGTGGTTTGCGTAGATGCAAATAACACCAACAACTTCGTTCACACACACTACATACGATCATGATTCACGAAATTTACACTTTACATAATGTTATCGTATGTCTACTTCATCAACCTTCGGATAAATAATTCTCGCAAAATATTATAGTTTCTACGTTATTCGTAGAGTTGCACGCACTAAACCCGTGAAACAAATACTAACTTTAGTTTCTAAATGGTGTAACTAAACGATCGAACACAAGGATTCCGTATGAAATAGTACCGTAATTTAGTACTCTCCTTAATGTGCACGGATTTAGGGCGTGCCCTCCTACTTCGTCCATTTCCGATCCCCTGGTGGGTTTAAGAAGCCTTGAGCTTGCATAGCTGCTTCTCTATTTTGCAGTCAATCGGAGTTGGAGTCAGTGAAATAAAGTGGTCGGGAGCGACGCAGGACGGACCGGGAGAATAGGTTACGTAAAGCTTCCCAGGGCTGCACATTGCATTCGTTCACTTCATTTTCCGAATCTGTGCCTTGCATTTGCAGTCAGCCAGCCAGTCCGCGAGAAAACCCAACTATCTTTCCGCGTGATAGCGCGAAAAAAAAAAACATCGTCGGCGCCCCAAAACAGGTAAAGTGCGGAAAGTTTTTGGTCCTTTATATCATTAACACACACTGTTATGCCACAGCCCCGGGAGTGCTTCACAACACTAGCTGAACATCTCTCTTCGTATTGAAATGTTGGAGCAGAGGTTTTCTCTTGCTTTTGGAGTGAGTGGCAATCCGTATAGAAAAACTCTGCCATCCAAGCCTCAGGACTGCCCTGGAGCAGGACCAACCAGTGAACCGGGAGTGCTGAGTTTCCTGAGCCTGCAGTAGGTGGGTGGCCGAGTGCAGGGAGGGGGAGGGAGGGAGGGATGGGAGGGAGGGAGTGAGGGAGGGTGGGGAACACGCTGGCGGATTACTGCAAAAGAAGAGAATTACAATTAGAATTACAACGAGCATTAGAATTCCACCCCTCCCTCCTTTCAGTCAGTCACCATGCTGCAGACCAGACCTCTTTAAAAAAAAAAAAAGACAAAAAACAACTCTATTATGACATATGAGATGAGATGAGATGATATGATGTGATAATAAAAACACAAAAAAACAAAACAAGACTCGTAAACTCCAAATCATATCATATCCTTTCATATCATGATATGATTATGATTATTTACTATGATCGCTTTCATTATGTCATAATGTGATATAGGAGAGGCTCCAGTTCCTGAGTGCGGGAGGGAGGGATGGATGATGGGTGGGCACGCTGGTGGATTACAGGAAAAGAAAAAAGAATACAATTAGAATTACAACAAGCATTAGAATTCCACCTCTCCCTCCTTTCAGTCAGTCACCATGCTGCAGACCTCCTAACAACAACAACAACAACAACAACAACAACAACAACAACAAACAACAAACACAAACTCTTAATGTGACATATGTGCGATGAGATGAGATAGATGAGATGAGATGATAAAAATAAATAAATAAAAAAATGCGTAAGCTTACCCTAACCCAACCCTCATGTCATATCATATCATTTCGTATCATGATATTTTTGCTGACTGCAAAGTCCCACATTTTGCGACAAAGTCCAACATTTGCTGACAAACTCCCACATAGGCTGATAAAAACCCATCTGGTTCTACCCCTAACCCTAACCCTCAATGTCCATCATATCATTTCATATCATGATACTTACATTGCGATTATTTGCTATTATCGTCGTCGTCATGTCATAGTACGGTCTGAAATCGAAGATATTTCAGCCAGACTATCCTATTGACTCAGCACAAGAGTACTTATACCAAACTATAGGACTGGTTTTTCCAAATGATGTACAGTTCTGCACCCATTCAAAAATTGTCGTTGCAGGGACCCCGTCCTGTGCACTCGGCTAGTGCTCGAATTGAGATGAGATGATGAGATGAATGAGATGAGAATGAGATGAGATGAGATGAGATGAGATGAGATTAGATGAGATGATAGATGAGATGATGAGATGAGATGAGATGAGATGAGAGAAATGGTATAAATCAAAACAAAAAATGCAATAAGCTTAGTACCCTAACCCTAACCCTCAATGTCATATCATATCATTTCATATGGGACAGAGTCAAAAAGACACTAGTTTTGGACAATTAATAAGTATTTAGCTATAAAATCTAGAATTTTAATTAGGAACGGCCTCGCGTACACATAGGAAATGTATTTCCGTAGTTAACTGTTTAGGCGGAAAACGCGTAAAGCAAGGAGAGGTTTCCGTACATAATTACACTACAGTGAGTTGGCGTTAAGGTTTGGCACATGTTGCGTAAATTCGCGTTCAGTACATCCTGCCTACGAGTAGGCCTAGGGCGGACAACGCGCAGCGCAGGAGTTGTAAGGTCTTAGGAATGCAGGGTGTCCCCATAAAAGTAGGGCCCAAACTAAGTTTCAAGCAGTGTAGTTAAAGTTCTTGAAGACGTTGCGCTGTCTACGGATTTTTTCACATATCAAGACAAAGAACTCTCTTCGATGCAGTACTGTAGTCTCTTACACTTTTACCTAGGATAGATTTAGGACAAATTTACGTTAATATCGTCAACTAGTCGTCATATTTACAGTGTAGATTATCTATATATTTGTTAAAGCATTCGCTTATGTGATTTTAGTCGGACTAGTCGCATTAGCGCTTTCAGTACAATGCAATATAATTTAGTCATCGCGCTAAGTGCGTTTTGTCATTGAAATTCGTCAGTGTAGTCACAGTTAAGATACTTTTAAACAAGTTTAACAAACTCGCAGTAAATAATCTAAAGTTATTTAGAGTTTGTTCCATGTAAAGTACTAGCTGCGCATATTCGCATTTCAAAACTCTTTAAAACGTTTACTACTAGGATCGCTACCGCCTTGAACGTTTTGTTTAAACCATGGTTCTTCTACGCTTATTTATTAGCCTTAACCGCAGGGGTATTGAAGACCTTGTTTCAATCCATCTTTTGTTCGCTACGTAAACTCTACACTCAAGGTCAAGTTATCGGGGGTAATTCGTAGGGTAAATGTCATAGACAAGGGCTAAACACTTACCTAGAAGCCATAGTAAACCTCTAAGACAACTGGTCCATTGGTTTTTCCATCGTTTAGTTCATTTAAACGGGTTCATAGCTTGTGCATTAAACTTGTAATTCTAGTATGTTTTAAACACTGCTAATTAGTACGCAATAGTCAAATTAGCTGTGACGTAATTTACGTCATTTCCGTTTTCTAATTGATATCTAGCAAAACAGTGTATCTTATCCCCTCTTTGGCAATAACCTTTTGGCTATTAATTTTGATAGAGCTACAAATGTATTTTAGTTGTATCTATTTTCCATTAGAGATATCCTGTAGTCTCGTTTCCGTTTTTTTTGTGTATTGTAAGAGTCGTTTGAATTTTTACATAGATCTCTTGTCAAAACCACGTGCAATCTGATTCATTATTGTTTACATTGCGATTATTTACATTATCGTCGTCATCATGTCGTAATACGGTCTGAATCGAAGATATTTCAGCTAGAATGTCCTGTGGACTCAGCACCAAGAGTACTACAGCCTTGTTCGTTCACCCAGAACACCCTTACAGACCCAAGAGGTCGTTGAAGTTGCTGTCATACTAATTATTGGGTTGAGAAAATGACCACATCAATAGGGCTGGCATTGATTAACAGATTGATTGGGCTCAAAAACAACCTACAGGGTTCTTAGGTTGAAACCAGTCACGCAGGTGGAATCCAAGTCAAACAGACGACAGAGAATGTTAAAAAAATGCTTACCCATACTACATCAGGATGGTTTTGCAGGTAATTACCACATTGAGTGGGCTCAAAATACCCCCTGCATGCTTAGATAACAGCCACTTCAACCCACTTCTTATGCATGCATGACACGGGCCTGAAAACAAAACGAAAACAAAAATTCAATCTCTACGCAAGCACTTCTAGACAAGAATTCACTAGTTGATGTGTGTTACATAGGGAACTATAAAGCATCCCTACAACAGCTGCTCTTATCGTATTCTTGGCAATCTTCAGCTTGCTACCAAGACATTTAGTCCTATTATTTTGCTTCATTCATTATTGCTTTTTGTTTGTTTTGGGTTTCGTTGGTTTGTTTGTTTTTGGTTTTGGTTCCTTTTTGTCCTCGTTCTGGGTGTTGTTTGTTAGGTTGGTGGGTTGGTTTTTGGGGGTTTTTTCGGTAGTCCATCACATGTTATTCTATTATCATTGCTTCGACAACCTTCGCCCACCACAACACCCAGCCCACACCCCCCACGTGCCAAAAAAACCACAGCAAGACCAAGTCACAACCCAAAACGCAACACTTCTTCCCCTCTTACACTACCATTTCAAAACATGCTTTTCCGCAATCTTACACACCAACACTCTTCCACCCACACTCTTGCAAGCCCCAAATCACCTCCCTACCCTCTCCAAATCCCACCCAACTCCAACAACCTCACTGCGCATGACCCAACCACACGTAAACAAACCCACTCTCAAGATGGCCGCACGTTCCAACGCCAAACTACCGCCAACCTCGCCGCTCTCATTCCCTCAACTCTACCTCACCCCGCCGCACACCTCCAGCCAAACTACACCCACAGCTAACCAACCACTCATCTTCTTTCGACGCCCTTTCCAACCACTCGCACTCATCACTTTTCAGTACTTTTTGTACATACTACACAATGCCTAACGATCTGGAGTTGCCAAACGTACGCTTCTCCGAACATTCACCAGCAAAAACCCACGTCACATTGACGTAAATCATTTCGCGTCCCCTTCTCAAAATACCTTTGCACAACCACTAAATCAGTTCTTCTCTCTTCAGCCACAGGTCACAGATCGATCTCCTTCCACGAGCTGTTTCGCCCTCCCTCAGTACTATGGCTCTAAACCTACTTGGAGACTACTCTTCCTGCACCACCGACGACAGTGCCAGTGATGACGGTCACGATTTCCTTGGTCTAACAACCAGCACCATCGTCACTCCACACTCCAACCAGCACAACAGTCCTCTTTCCAGCGACCATGACTGCGGCGAACTAACAGCAGCCTCGACTACCACTTCCAACACCGTGGCGCGGCAAATGACTCTCTCACCTTCGTGGCGCTGCCCACCGTCATGAAAGTGTTTTTTCAAAGAACTGAGGTCCCATTTCACCAAGCCCGTCAACTTGACAAGAGCAAAAAACCGCCAGTCTCGCAAAGTACCTATGCAAAAGCCCAAGAAAGACTTCTCTGTAAGTTCTACAGCTAGCTAGCTAGCTACTAGCTAGCTAAGCTTTTATGCATTTCATGTCTTGAACTTTGAGTTGATTTGATGTAGTGTTTGTGTAATTCACTGCTGCATAGATTATATTCTAGCACTGAGTTTTTTCACTTCTTATTTCTCCACGTGTAGGCTTTCTTGGCTTTGCCTTCAACCACCTGGGGCTGGAACTGACGCCTGACCTTTTCTTGAGACTCAAGGTCATTGAGCAATATTTGACCTATTTGAAGGTACGAAATTAAGGACAGCTTTCCTAGTTTTCATTTCCGACAGCTCCAACAACATTCATTTATGTATTGTGCAACAAGTCTTCATGCTCTCATCTAAAACATGAATTACAAACTATTTGACCCTGCTATTTTTCCTTCTTCATCTTATTTATTGACATATATTCTTGCGATGATCAATTTATTACCTGTATCCATTTTCTAAAGTCATTCAACAACAATGATATTTCGAAACTTCGCCCGCATTACAGCTTGAAAGAAACTAATTTACCGTTACTGAATTGACTCGTTTCAGCAAGTCAGGCGATTATCTTCGAACACCTTGGCTAACCACGCCGCTGCCATTTTGTATCCAGCTAAATTCATGCACCCCAGAGCAGTCACCCAGATTTCACTGATGTTCCTGTCATCAAACAGCTTCGTGGACAGGTGGCCAACCTGCAGAGGGTTGGCCACAAAGAAACCCCTTCTTCCAAAGAAGATCTCGAATCCCTCAACAGGTGGCTGGACTGGAGCGAGATTGTGGCTACGGTTGCTCTGCAGAAGGAGAGGGTGGACATGGCTCGGACAGCAGACACCAGAGCCAGGGAGAGTGCAGACCTTTTACTCCTTTCGCTCTATGTTTTGATACCGCCAAGCCGGGGACTTGAAATAAGAACCCTAGAACTGTTGCCTCAAGCACTGACCATGGCCAGCCCAGAAACTGCCAACAGAACCTGGTACAATTGCATGAGGATGGCTCTGTCACACTGAAATTCCAAAACTACAAAACAAGAAAGACTTATTGTACAGACACTACTGTTCTGCAGGTAGGTAAAACACTAGGCTGCTTCCTCTCCTTCAAAATTATTTTGTCTGCGTCATGCATCTACAATAGTATTGCAATAACAAGAGCATTGCTTAAATCCTCTCTGCCTCTCTTTGCAGAATGACCATGAACTCTGCCATATACTGCAAGACTACGTGAAAAAACACAGGCCAAGTTGGTCAATGACAGCAGCAAAAATTTCTTGCTTTTGGTAAGTTTTCAACTTCACTGTCTTCATAGTTGTACCTTGGGGTGGTGATCTTTGACCAATCTTCTCAAGGAGGGTAGTCATTTTGAAATATATACCCTATGTGGGGTTCTGGTTTTCACCACAATCACCTTTCCATGGGTCACACTTAAAAGTGCAAAGGACCAACCCTAACCGTCATATCAAGCCTTATACCCTACCCCTGGATGTGCGTTCGGTGTTCAAAGGGTGAATTTCAAGCCTCTTACAACCTTTGAAAGGTGTTTTTCAAATTTCCTACAACCCCTGGAAGGTGGTTATAGAACTTCCTACAATACTAGAAAGGTGTTTTTCAAAGTTCCTTCAACCCCTGGAAGGTGGTTTTGGAACTTCCTACAATACTAGAAAGGTTTTTTTCCAATTTTCTACAACCCTTCAGGGGTACATTTCAACTTTCTACAACCCTTTTCCTTTTTTTTTTTTTTTTTTTTTTTTTTCATTTCCTTTCATTTCATTTTATCCTATTTCATTTTTTCTTCTATTTTATCTGTTTATCTATCTATTTTTCTATTTTTTGATCCTTTTTTTTTTCCATTTTATTCTATTTCATTTTCCCTTCTATTTTGTCTCTTTATCCATCTATTATTTGATTTTTTTAATCATTTTTTGATTGATTGATTGATTTGATTTTTTTGGTTTCATTTTATTTCGATTCATTTTATTTTATATTCTTTTTTTATTTAATTTTTCATTCTTTTTCTTTTTTCTTTTTTTTTTTCCATTTTCATTTTCATTTTGATTTTGATTTTGATTTTCATTTTATTCTATTCATTTTATTGATTTCTTGATTTATATTTTTATACTAACCTTTTCTATTCATTTTATTTCTTTATCTATATTTCAACTCGCACTACACCCCCTTCCCTTTTTTTCTCTCCTTTCTTTCTTATCCTTTGCCTTTCTCTTTCTCCTTTTCTCTTCCCTTGCCATTGCAATATCTAATATCATGTGGTTTTTTTTTCACTTTTTCTAGAACAAAAATGGTGGTCCTTTTTCTGGTCCTGCATTTTCTGGCCACCTAAAGTTCTTGTTTCTAAGGCTCACTGGCGTGAATGTCAGCGTCAATGTGTTGAGGAGCTCCTTCCTCACTCACGCTTACAATATGAGGTCAGTATACTCGCTTCTTCCAGGGAGTGCAGTGTGTAATGTTTAATTTCTTCTGTAGTGACCTTTTCATTTGGGTTCCATAAAACATATGGGAAGTTTGGTTTTCAACGGTTGCATTTCTTTGTTTGTGATTTTGGAACTGAGTATAATTATTGCTAAAACTGCAGACTTTAAAATCAAAATAAGTCCAGTAAGAAATTTCTGATTCATTCCTGTGAGTTATCTTAATTGTTATAACCTTCTTCATGCAATCAGGTGTACATCCATCAATATCTAAACATCCAATCTGTTCTCATTACAGTGACTGCAATGACGCCCTAAAAGATTCACTAGCAGCTGCGCTACGTCATAGCAGAAAACAAGCCCAGGATACGTACGACCGCAGAAATTCCAACGAACGAAAGAAACTAGCAGTATCCCTGGCTTCAGATATTGCCCACAGTAACGATGCAGGGGTCAGTGAGGACAGCAGTACTAGAGTCGAAGAAGAAGACAGTCAACACGAGTCCCTGAAGGTGGGGGATTACGTGGCACTCGTAGAGGAGGCAAGCACGCTAGATCAGCCCAAGATATTACTTGGGCGAATTCAGTCCTTTCAACCAGGCAGACAGGCAGCCTTGCTCTGGTACCAGCACCATAGTGGAGCTGAGTATGCGTTTGAATTCGATGACCAACCCTGGGTTGAGAGCCTAGACGCTCTACATCTAGTCCAAACCAGATCTGTGAAAAGAAAGCCTGGCTTTATCAAGCTGTGTTCAAGCCTGAAATCCATTCACAAGGCTGCCCAATAGACAATATGTCTTTATTTGAACGGTTTCATTATTCCAGTCCAACTTTCCAAATTATATAATGCCAGTCATTGATGTTACAGTTCAATCCTTCAATGGTGTTTTTTTCAATTTCTTAGTATTTCAGGGGCCACTTGACTGTCTTTTATAGTTGGAAATCCGTCAGCAAAGATCTTTCATTCCCTTGAGTCCAACTTTCTAAATTACAATTATTATTCATTATTCTCTTTCATCTTTGCTGACAGAATTTCAATAATATAATTATATAAGAAAGGTTATGTCATCTGTTGTGTATCACTCACATAATGTGTCCATGTATTGAGGAAAGACCTCAACACATTAAACGTATTACAAGTGAAAGACATGGTTGACTTTATTATTTTCTCCTCTTCTTCTTCTCCCACCCACATAAAAAATGACTTCCAATTCTTTAATGCTAAGGGCTGCAAAAGTTTGAGGGGGCATGGTTTGTTTATCTGTTTTATTTTTACCCCTCTTCTTCTCGCACATCTTCTCAGACCAAAAACGACTTTCAATTTATATGTAAAGCGTATGCTACAGGGAAGGTTTACTTTCTTTCATTCAATTATTTTCATTCTCAACCTAGGGAATTTTTTTTCCCAATTGATTTATGAAGCTGGGAATTGTTAATCTTGGTGTTATGATGAACGAATGATGTCAGATGTTTCAAACAAATATAATTCAATCCAGCAATCAATCGATATCAATTACATTTTGATCAATTACTATTTCATTCATTCATTTATTTTCATTCCCAACCTAGGGAATTTTTTTTTTCCCAATTGATTTATGAAGCTGGGAATTGTTAATCTTGGCATTATGATGAACGAATGATGTCAGATGTTTCAAACAAATATAATTCAATCCAGCAATCAATCGATATCAATTACATTTTGATCAATTACTATTTCATTCATTCATTCATTTATTTTCATTCTCAACCTAGGGAATTTTTTTTTTCCCAATTGATTTATGAAGCTGGGAATTGTTAATCTTGGCATTATGATGAACGAATGATGTCAGATGTTTCAAACAAATATAATTCAATCCAGCAATCAATCGATATCAATTACATTTTGATCAATTACTATTTCATTCATTCATTCATTTATTTTCATTCTCAACCTAGGGAATTTTTTTTTTCCCAATTGATTTATGAAGCTGGGAATTGTTAATCTTGGCATTATGATGAACGAATGATGTCAGATGCTTCAAACAAATATAATTCAATCCAGCAATCAATCGATATCAATTACATTTTGATCAATTACTATTTCATTCATTCATTTATTTTCATTCTCAACCTAGGGAATTTTTTTTTTCCCAATTGATTTATGAAGCTGGGAATTGTTAATCTTGGTGTTATGATGAACGAATGATGTCAGATGTTTCAAACAAATATAATTCAATCCAGCAATCAATCGATATCAATTACATTTTGATCAATTACTATTTCATTCATTCATTCATTTATTTTCATTCTCAACCTAGGGAATTTTTTTTTCCCAATTGATTTATGAAGCTGGGAATTGTTAATCTTGGCATTATGATGAACGAATGATGTCAGATGTTTCAAACAAATATAATTCAATCCAGCAATCAATCGATATCAATTACATTTTGATCAATTACTATTTCATTCATTCATTTATTTTCATTCTCAACCTAGGGAATTTTTTTTTTCCCAATTGATTTATGAAGCTGGGAATTGTTAATCTTGGTGTTATGATGAACGAATGATGTCAGATGTTTCAAACAAATATAATTCAATCCAGCAATCAATCGATATCAATTACATTTTGATCAATTACTATTTCATTCATTCATTTATTTTCATTCTCAACCTAGGGAATTTTTTTTTTCCAATTGATTTATGAAGCTGGGAATTGTTAATCTTGGTGTTATGATGAACGAATGATGTCAGATGTTTCAAACAAATATAATTCAATCCAGCAATCAATCGATATCAATTACATTTTGATCAATTACTATTTCATTCATTCATTCATTTATTTTCATTCTCAACCTAGGGAATTTTTTTTTTCCCAATTGATTTATGAAGCTGGGAATTGTTAATCTTGGCATTATGATGAACGAATGATGTCAGATGTTTCAAACAAATATAATTCAATCCAGCAATCAATCGATATCAATTACATTTTGATCAATTACTATTTCATTCATTCATTCATCTATTTTCATTCTCAACCTAGGGAATTTTTTTTTCCCAATTGATTTATGAAGCTGGGAATTGTTAATCTTGGCGTTATGATGAACGAATGATGTCAGATGTTTCAAACAAATATAATTCAATCCAGCAATCAATCGATATCAATTACATTTTGATCAATTACTATTTCATTCATTCATTTATTTTCATTCTCAACCTAGGGAATTTTTTTTTCCCAATTGATTTATGAAGCTGGGAATTATTAATCTTGGCATTATGATGAACGAATGATGTCAGATGTTTCAAACAAATATAATTCAATCCAGCAATCAATCGATATCAATTACATTTTGATCAATTACTATTTCATTCATTCATTCATTTATTTTCATTCTCAACCTAGGGAATTTTTTTTTTCCCAATTGATTTATGAAGCTGGGAATTGTTAATCTTGGCATTATGATGAACGAATGATGTCAGATGTTTCAAACAAATATAATTCAATCCAGCAATCAATCGATATCAATTACATTTTGATCAATTACTATTTCATTCATTCATTTATTTTCATTCTCAACCTAGGGAATTTTTTTTTTCCAATTAGTTTATGAAGCTGGGAATTATTAATCTTGGCATTATGATGAACGAATGATGTCAGATGTTTCAAACAAATATAATTCAATCCAGCAATCAATCAATATCAATTACATTTTGATCAATTACTATTTCATTATTTTTGGACTCGATCCTAGGTAATTGCTGGTTCAGGGCCTGACTCTTTTGGCCAAACGTTTTTGTTTTTTTTGTTCTTTTGTTTTTGTTGCAATGACTGCATTCGTAGGGTTTTTCACCGGTGCATGTCCTCATGTGATGTTCCATATATTACGTTTTTGGGCTAATCCTTTTTGGCAATGGATACACTTGTGTGTGTCCTCAGGTGCCTTTTCAGTTTTGAAGTTGTTGTAAATGCCTTGTCACAGAAAGAACGTGGTGTGACGTGCCAACATGTGCCTCTACTTTGTCTCTACTGCCATAACATCGGTCGCAATACAAACAATGGTATGACTTGCCACAAGTGTACATTGAGTCCGCTTTTCACTGCTAAGAGTTTGGTTGCAAATCCAGCAGATTCTTGGGCCCACTGAAATGAACAACGAGAAGCAATGACGTTAGAGCCATCGCTGTCCAACACCCACAAAACTGCTAGTAACACACATCATTGAATAAATTGCATGCATGCATGAATCAATCAATCTGGCTATGTAGATAGGTTACAATATCAGTATATATAACTATTACCTTTATCATGATTATAGTTTTATATTTACCATTCCCTTTTTAATATGCATACCACGTAAGTTTTTATGTACACTGCTTGCGAAGAAAAATACAGACATTTCTGACGTCTCACTCTGAACCTAATTTTTTATTTTTTTTTTATTTTTTTCCCCCGTATTTTCAATCCATAATGAATGAATGAATGAATGGATGGATGGATGGATGGATGGATGATGGAATATAATTCTGATACTTTAACTTTTTGCTATCCTCCTGAAGCCTTTCATCAAGTTTTCTTAAAGTGCTACTACGACGAAAATCGCTCCAACTTGGATTCAGCTGAAAGTTCCTAAGAATACTCTTTAAAGGTCCAGTAATCACTGTATGAAGTGTTTTCTCGATATTCAGTACGAAAGTATGATATTTTTACGATTATTTTTTGGAGTCTGTGACGTCATACACTCAACATCTAACATTGCTACATATATTTCTTTGTATATAAATCCTTAATTTATTTTATTCCTGTGAAGCCCAAAGGGTGGCTAATGTGCTTATTTCACATTACTTGTGACTATAATTTATATTTTGGGGTGTTTGGGCATTTCTTTCTCCCTTTACTACTGATATTTTGATCATAAACTACAAAGAAATGTATGGAGCGATGTTCGATGTTGAGTGTATGACGTCACAGACTCCAAAAAATAATCGTAAAAATATCATACTTTCGTCCTGAATATCGAGAAAACACTTTATACAGTGATTATTCGACCTTTAAAGAGTATTCTTAGGAAGTTTCAGCTGAATCCAAGTTGGAGCGATTTTCGTCGTAGTAGCACTTTAAATTCAGGGTCAAAGTTCACATGTGCTGTTGCCATGGTAACTAACTTAACGAAAACGTACAAACGTATTCAGTCCTGAACTCCCGTTTCTACAGTAAAATGAAAGAACCCTTTCGCCCCTTGATAACTTTAGGGGCGAGATTGTATTGCACCCCCATGACTTGATATTCATGAGATGAATGAATGAATGCTAACCTAGCTGAAAATCAGTTTCAATATTCACCAAATTAACTGGATAGATGGATGGATGGATTGATACATGCATGCATGGATGGATGGATGGATGGATGGATGGCTTATTATTTCTTTCAAGAGTGAAGTGAGAAAACATAGCACCACAGCAAAAATAATAATGCATCAAGGAACAAGGATGCATTTGCAATGCAGTGAAAGCAGACATATTGATGGTTTTTACAGAGTTTCTTTAACTTTTGTTATTTTGAGCCCGCGATTCTTTTTAATCACTAACTTCACTGATCCAAGTTATTTGTGTTGTATGTACGTACCGTCGATCGCAAGAGAATGCCAAGGATCGAAAAGTTGTTCAAAAGGTATACTTTAGCCCGCCCCCTCACTCCACGATCCAAATCATTGGGTAAACTAGACAAATGAAACGAATGCCAAACTTCATAGCACTCGACCCTACTACGACGCTTCTTACCTCGAAACTACCACGATCCTTTTCAAAATTCGTCATTCATATCATGTTGAAACTCCTTCGAGAATGACCAAGGATTCTGGAAGCGTAGGTAGAATAAGTCCTCGTACTTTAGGCCTATTCATTCAACTTACTTACATGCATAACAAATTCGACTTTCAAGAGCCACACCGAACGGCGTTTGAAACAGGCCAGGCCGCATGGTTTTATCCAAATGGATAAAATGCAAATTTCGCGAACATGGAAGCGAGTGCCGGCAGTGACGTCGACATCGACAAAGGAAACCCAATCTGCATTATTGCATTCAAACGGGATCCTAGCTACGTGTTACTTAGATATCAAAATTTCAATAGAGTGCACGCACTAAATCCGTGAACATTTATGAGTACTAATTACCGGTACTATTTCATACAGAATTCTTTGTATTCTATCGTTGATTTATCACCATTTAGTACTAAAAGTTAGTATTTGTTTCACGGGTTTAGTGCGTGCACTCTAATTTATGAAGACTGGATAAATAATCGATTCACCTGGATTGATGAATGAAAGACGTCTGCCAATCAGAATCGAGAAAACTTGCAAAAACATAGGCGTCCCTTTGGTTATCGCAATTATGAAGAAAAAAAGAAGAACGCTCCTAACAAGAGAGGTCGGCAACAATGACAATAGTAGCTAATGAGTTTTTCATTTTCGTGCAATGCTGGACAGGCTTTTGTTTCTAGTAGCTGGTCCAATTTTGCGAGCTTCCCCACACCTCCCCTGGGTGGATGCAAGAAGCTTGACTTTCATAGCATTCTTTTCGATTTGCAGTCAGACGGAGTTGGAGTCAGGTGAAAGTGGTAGGGGAGCGAGCGAGGCGCAGGATGAGCGGGAAGTGAGGTGGTGCGTAGATGAAAATAAACAACAGCAACAACTTCAGTTTCACACACAATAAATACGATCATGATTCACGAAATTACACGTTACATAATGTTATCGTATGTCTATTCATACTTGATAAATAAGTCGCGCAAAATATTATATTTCTACGTTATTCTTAGAGTGCACGCACTAAACCCGTGAAACAAATACTAACTTTTAGTTCTAAATGGTGATAAATAAACGATAGAAAACAAAGGATTCCGTATGAAATAGTACCGGTAATTAGTACTCCTTAATGTTCACGGATTTAGTGCGTGCACTCTACTTCTCCATTTCAGATCCCCTGGGTGGGTGTAAGAAGCTTAGCTTTCATAGCATTCTTTTCTATTTGCAGTCAGTCGGAGTTGGAGTCAGTGAGTAGAAAGTGGTAGGGGAGCGACGCAGGACGGACCGGGAGATAGGTACGTAAAGCTTCCCAGGGCTGCACATTGCATTCGTTCACTTCATTTTCCGAATCTGTGCCTTGCATTTGCAGTCAGCCAGCCAGTCCGCCGAGAAAACCCAAGCGTGCGCGAAAATCGTCGGCGCCGCAACACAGGTAAAGTGCGGAAATTGTTCCTTTATATCATTAACACACACTGTTATGCCACAGCCCCGGGAGTGCTTCACAACACTAGCTGAACATATCTCTTCGTATTGAAATGTTGAGCAGAGGGTTTCTCTTGCTTTTGGAGTGAGTGGCAACCGTATAGAAAAATCTGCCATCCAAGCCATCAGGACTGCCCTGGAGCAGGACCAACCAGTGAACCGGGAGTGGCTGCAGTTCCTGAGCCTGCAGTAGGTGGGTGGCCGAGTGCAGGGAGGGAGGGAGGGAGGGAGGGAGGGAGGGAGGGATGGGTGGGCACGCTGGCGGATTACTGCAAAAGAAAGAGAATTACAATTAGAATTACAACGAGCATTAGAATTCCACCCCTCCCTCCTTTCAGTCAGTCACCATGCTGCAGACCAGACCTCTTTAAAAAAAAAAAAAAGACAAAAAACAAACTCTTATTATGACATATGAGATGAGATGAGATGATATGATGTGATAATAAAAAACAAAAAAACAAAACAAGACTCGTAAACTCCAAATATCATATCATATCCTTTCATATCATGATATGATTATGATTATTTACTATGATCGCTTTCATTATGTCATAATGTGATATAGGAGAGGCTCCAGTTCCTGAGTGCAGGGAGGGAGGGATGGATGGATGGGTGGGCACGCTGGTGGATTACAGGAAAAGAAAAAGAATTACAATTAGAATTACAACAAGCATTAGAATTCCACCTCTCCCTCCTTTCAGTCAGTCACCATGCTGCAGACCTCCTAACAACAACAACAACAACAACAACAACAACAACAACAACAACAACAACAACAACAACAACAACAACAAAACACAAACTCTTAATGTGACATATGATGTGAGATGAGATGAGATGAGATGAGATGAGATGATAAAAATAAATAAATAAAAAAATGCAGTAAGCTTACCCTAACCCTAACCCTCAATGTCATATCATATCATTTCGTATCATGATATTTTTGCTGACTGCAAAGTCCCACATTTTGCTGACAAAGTCCAACATTTGCTGACAAACTCCCACATAGGCTGATAAAAACCCATCTGGTTCTACCCCTAACCCTAACCCTCAATGTCACATCATATCATTTCATATCATGATACTTACATTGCGATTATTTGCTATTATCGTCGTCGTCATGTCATAGTACGGTCTGAAATCGAAGATATTTCAGCCAGACTATCCTATTGACTCAGCACAAGAGTACTTATACCAAACTATAGGACTGGTTTCCAAATGATGTACAGTTCTGCACCCAGTTCAAAAATTGTCGTTGCAGGGACCCCAGTCCTGTGCACTCGGCTAGTGCTCGAATTGAGATGAGATGAGATGAGATGAGATGAGATGAGATGAGATGAGATGAGATGAGATGAGATGAGATGAGATGAGATGAGATGAGATGAGATGAAATGGTATAAATGAAACAAAACAAAAAATGCAATAAGCTTAGTACCCTAACCCTAACCCTCAATGTCATATCATATCCTTTCATATGGGACAGAGTCAAAAGACACTATTTTTGGACAATTAATAAGTATTTAGCTATAAATCTAGAATTTTAATTAGGAACGCCTCGCGTACACATAGGAATGTATTTCCTTAGTTAACTGTTTATGCGGAAAACGCGTAAAGCAAGGAGAGGTTTCCGTACATAATTACACTACAGTGAGTTGCGTTAAGGTTTGGCACATGTTTGCGTAAATTCGCGTTCAGTACATCCTGCCTACGAGGTAGGCCTAGGGCGTACAACGCGCAGCGCAGGAGTTGTAAGGTCTTAGGAATGCAGGGTGTCCCATAAAAGTAGGCCCAAACTAAGTTTCAAGCAGTGTAGTTTAAAGTTCTTGAAGACGTTGCGCTGTCTACGGATTTTTTCACATATCAAGACAAAGAACTCTCTTCGATGCAAGGTACTGGAGTCTCTTCCACTTTTACCTAGGATAGATTTAGGACAAATTTACGTTAATATCGTCAACTAGTCGTCATATTTTACAGTGTAGATTATCTATATATTTGTTAAAGCATTCGCTTATGTGATTTTAGTCGTACTAGTCGCATTAGCGCTTTCAGTACAATGCAATAGTAATTTAGTCATCGCGCTAAGTGCGTTTTGTCATTGAAATTCGTCATGTAGTCACAGTTAAAATACTTTTAAACATTACTTAAACAACTCAGCAGTAAATAATCTAAAGTTATTTAGAGTTTTTCCAGTAAAGTACTAGCTGCGTAATATTCGCTTTTCAAACTCTTTAAAACGTTTACTATAGGATCGCTACCGCCTTGAACGTTTGTTTAACCATGGTTCTTCTACGCTTATTTATTAGCCTTAACCGCAGGGTATAAGACCTTTTTTCAATCCATCTTTTGTTCGCTATGTAAACTCTACACTCAAGGTCAAGTTATCGTGTAATTCGTAGGTTAAATGTCATAGACAAGGGCTAAAACACTTACCTAAAGCCATAGTAAACCTCTAAGACAACTTGTCCATTGTTTTTCCCATCGGTTTAGTTCATTTTAAACGGTTCATAGCTTGTACATTAAACTTTGTAATTCTAGTATGTTTTAAACACTGCTAATTAGTACGCAATATTCAAATGACCTGTGACGTAATTTACGTCATTTCCGTTTCTATTGATATCTAGCAAAACAGTGTATCTTACTGATTCACTCTTTTGGCAATAACCTTTTGGCTATTAATTTAGATAAGCTACAAATGTATTTTTAGTTGTTCTATTTTCCATTAGAGATATCCTGTAGTCTCGTTCCCGTTTTTTTTGTGTATTGTAAAGTCGTTTGAATTTTTCAATAGATTCTCTTGTCAAAACCACTTGCAATCTGACTCATATATGTTTACATTGCGATTATTTACTATTATCGTTGTCATCATGTCGTAATACGGTCTGAAATCGAAGATATTTCAGCTAGAATGTCCTGTGGACTCAGCACAAGAGTACTACAGCCTTGTTCGTTCACCCAGAACACCCTTACAGACCCAAGAGTCGTTGAATTTGCTGTCATATTAATTATTGGGTTGAGGAAATGACCAACATCAATAGGGCTGCATTGATTAACAGATTGATTGGGCTCAAAACAACCTACAGGGTTCTTAGGTTGAAACCAAGTCACGCAGGTGGAATCCAAGTCAAACAGACGACAGAGAATGTTTAAAAAAATGCTTACCAATACTACAATCAGGATGGTTGCAGTTAATTACCACATTGAGTGGGCTCAAAACCACCTGCATGCTTAGATAACAGCCACTTCAACCCATTCTTATTGCATGCATGACACAGGCCTGAAAACAAAACGAAAACAAAAATTCAATCTCTACGCAAGCACTTCTAGACAAGAATTCACTAGTTGATGTGTGTTACATAGGGAACTATAAAGCAATCCCTACAACAGCTGCTCTTATCGTATTCTTGGCAATCTTCAGCTTGCTACCAAGACATTTATTCCTATTTATTTTGCTTCATTCATTATTGCTTTTTGTTTGTTTTGGTTTTCGTTGGTTTGTTTGTTTTTGGTTTTGGTTCCTTTTTTGTCCTCGTTCTGGTTGTTGTTTGTTAGGTTGGTGGTTGGTTGGTTTTTGGGGGTTTTTTCGTTAGTCCTTCCACATGTTATTCTATTATCATTGCTTCGACAACCTTCGCCCACCACAACACCCAGCCCACACCCCCCCACGTGCCAAAAAACCACAGCAAGACCAAGTCACAACCCAAAACGCAACTTCTTCCCCTCTTACACTACCATTTCAAAACATGCTTTTTCGCAATCTTACACACCAACACTCTTCCACCCACACTCTTGCAAGCCCCAAATCACCTCCCTACCCTCTCCAAATCCCACCCAAACTCCAACAAACCTCACTGCGCATGACCCAACCACACGTAAACAAACCCACTCTCAAGATGGCCGCACGTTCCAACGCCAAACTACCGCCAACCTCGGCCGCTCTCTTCCCTCAACTCTACCTCACCCCGCCGCACACTCCAGCCAAACTACACCCAACAGCTAACCAACCAACTCATGCTTCTTTCGACGCCCTTTCCAACCACTCGCACTCATCAGCTTTTCAGTACTTTTTGTACATACTACACAATCTACGATCTGGAGTTGCCAAACGTACGCTTCTACGAACATTCCACCAGCAAAAACCCACGTCACATTGACGTAAATCATTTCGCAGTCCCCTTCTACAAAATACCTTTGCACAACCACTAAATCAGTTTCTTCTCTCTTTCAGCCACAGGTCACATCGATCTCCTTCCACGAGCTTGTTCGCCCTCCCTCAGTACTATGGCTCTAAACCTACTTGGAGACTACTCTTCCTGCACCACCGACGACAGTGCCAGTGATGACGGTCACGATTTCCTTGGGCTAACAACCAGCACCATCGTCACGCCACACTCCAACCAGCACAACAGTCCTCTTTCCAGCGACCATGACTGCGGCGAACTAACAGCAGCCTCGACTACCACTTCCAACACCGGGCGCGGCAAATACGCTCTCACCTTCGTGGCGCTGCCCACCGTCATGAAAGTGTTTTTCAAAGAACTGAGGTCCCATTTCACCAAGCCCGTCAACTTGACAAGACAAAAACCGCCAGTCTCGCAAAGTACCTATGCAAAAGCCCAAGAAAGACTTCTCTGTAAGTTCTACAGCTAGCTAGCTAGCTAGCTAAGCTTTTATGCATTTCATGTCTTGAACTTTGAGTTGATTTGATGTAGTGTTTGTGTAATTCACTGACTGCATAGATTATATTCTAGCACTGAGTTTTTTCACTTCTTATTTCTCCACGTGTAGGCTTTCTTGGCTTTGCCTTCAACCACCTGGGGCTGGAACTGACGCCTGACCTTTTCTTGAGACTCAAGGTCATTGAGCAATATTTGACCTATTTGAAGGTACGAAATTAAGGACAGCTTTCCTAGTTTTCATTTCCGACAGCTCCAACAACATTCATTTATGTATTGTGCAACAAGTCTTCATGCTCTCATCTAAAACATGAATTACAAACTATTTTGACCCTGCTATTTTTCCTTCTTCATCTTATTTATTGACATATATTCTTGCGATGATCAATTTATTACCTGTATCCATTTTCTAAAGTCATTCAACAACAATGATATTTCGAAACTTCGCCCGCATTACAGCTTGAAAGAAACTAATTTACCGTTACTGAATTGACTCGTTTCAGCAAGTCAGGCGATTATCTTCGAACACCTTGGCTAACCACGCCGCTGCCATTTTGTATCCAGCTAAATTCATGCACCCAGAGCAGTCACCAGATTTCACTGATGTTCCTGTCATCAAACAGCTTCGTGGACAGGTGGCCAACCTGCAGAGGGTTGGCCACAAAGAAACCCCTTCTTCCAAAGAAGATCTCGAATCCCTCAACAGGTGGCTGGACTGGAGCGAGATTGTGGCTACGGTTGCTCTGCAGAAGGAGAGGGTGGACATGGCTCGGACAGCAGACACCAGAGCCAGGGAGAGTGCAGACCTTTTACTCCTTTCGCTCTATGTTTTGATACCGCCAAGCCGGGGACTTGAAATAAGAACCCTAGAACTGTTGCCTCAAGCACTGACCATGGCCAGCCCAGAAACTGCCAACAAGAACCTGGTACAATTGCATGAGGATGGCTCTGTCACACTGAAATTCCAAAACTACAAAACAAGAAAGACTTATGGTACAGACACTACTGTTCTGCAGGTAGGTAAAACACTAGGCTGCTTCCTCTCCTTCAAAATTATTTTGTCTGCGTCATGCATCTACAATAGTATTGCAATAACAAGAGCATTGCTTAAATCCTCTCTGCCTCTCTTTGCAGAATGACCATGAACTCTGCCATATACTGCAAGACTACGTGAAAAAACACAGGCCAAAGTTGGTCAATGACAGCAGCAAAAATTTCTTGCTTTTGGTAAGTTTTCAACTTCACTGTCTTCATAGTTGTACCTTGGGGTGGTGATCTTTGACCAATCTTCTCAAGGAGGGTAGTCATTTTGAAATATATACCCTATGTGGGGTTCTGGTTTTCACCACAATCACCTTTCCATGGGTCACACTTAAAAGTGCAAAGGACCAACCCTAACCGTCATATCAAGCCTTATACCCTACCCCTGGATGTGCGTTCGGTGTTCAAAGGGTGAATTTCAAGCCTCTTACAACCTTTGAAAGGTGTTTTTCAAATTTCCTACAACCCCTGGAAGGTGGTTATAGAACTTCCTACAATACTAGAAAGGTGTTTTTCAAAGTTCCTTCAACCCCTGGAAGGTGGTTTTGGAACTTCCTACAATACTAGAAAGGTTTTTTTCCAATTTTCTACAACCCTTCAGGGGTACATTTCAACTTTCTACAACCCTTTTCCTTTTTTTTTTTTTTTTTTTTTTTTTTTCATTTCCTTTCATTTCATTTTATCCTATTTCATTTTTTCTTCTATTTTATCTGTTTATCTATCTATTTTTCTATTTTTTGATCCTTTTTTTTTTCCATTTTATTCTATTTCATTTTCCCTTCTATTTTGTCTCTTTATCCATCTATTATTTGATTTTTTTAATCATTTTTTGATTGATTGATTGATTTGATTTTTTTGGTTTCATTTTATTTCGATTCATTTTATTTTATATTCTTTTTTTATTTAATTTTTCATTCTTTTTCTTTTTTCTTTTTTTTTTTCCATTTTCATTTTCATTTTTGATTTTGATTTTTGATTTTCATTTTATTCTATTCATTTTATTGATTTCTTGATTTATATTTTTATACTAACCTTTTCTATTCATTTTATTTCTTTATCTATATTTCAACTCGCACTACACCCCCTTCCCTTTTTTTCTCTCCTTTCTTTCTTATCCTTTGCCTTTCTCTTTCTCCTTTTCTCTTCCCTTGCCATTGCAATATCTAATATCATGTGGTTTTTTTTTCACTTTTTCTAGAACAAAAATGGTGGTCCTTTTTCTGGTCCTGCATTTTCTGGCCACCTAAAGTTCTTGTTTCTAAGGCTCACTGGCGTGAATGTCAGCGTCAATGTGTTGAGGAGCTCCTTCCTCACTCACGCTTACAATATGAGGTCAGTATACTCGCTTCTTCCAGGGAGTGCAGTGTGTAATGTTTAATTTCTTCTGTAGTGACCTTTTCATTTGGGTTCCATAAAACATATGGGAAGTTTGGTTTTCAACGGTTGCATTTCTTTGTTTGTGATTTTGGAACTGAGTATAATTATTGCTAAAACTGCAGACTTTAAAATCAAAATAAGTCCAGTAAGAAATTTCTGATTCATTCCTGTGAGTTATCTTAATTGTTATAACCTTCTTCATGCAATCAGGTGTACATCCATCAATATCTAAACATCCAATCTGTTCTCATTACAGTGACTGCAATGACGCCCTAAAAGATTCACTAGCAGCTGCGCTACGTCATAGCAGAAAACAAGCCCAGGATACGTACGACCGCAGAAATTCCAACGAACGAAAGAAACTAGCAGTATCCCTGGCTTCAGATATTGCCCACAGTAACGATGCAGGGGTCAGTGAGGACAGCAGTACTAGAGTCGAAGAAGAAGACAGTCAACACGAGTCCCTGAAGGTGGGGGATTACGTGGCACTCGTAGAGGAGGCAAGCACGCTAGATCAGCCCAAGATATTACTTGGGCGAATTCAGTCCTTTCAACCAGGCAGACAGGCAGCCTTGCTCTGGTACCAGCACCATAGTGGAGCTGAGTATGCGTTTGAATTCGATGACCAACCCTGGGTTGAGAGCCTAGACGCTCTACATCTAGTCCAAACCAGATCTGTGAAAAGAAAGCCTGGCTTTATCAAGCTGTGTTCAAGCCTGAAATCCATTCACAAGGCTGCCCAATAGACAATATGTCTTTATTTGAACGGTTTCATTATTCCAGTCCAACTTTCCAAATTATATAATGCCAGTCATTGATGTTACAGTTCAATCCTTCAATGGTGTTTTTTTTCAATTTCTTAGTATTTCAGGGGCCACTTGACTGTCTTTTATAGTTGGAAATCCGTCAGCAAAGATCTTTCATTCCCTTGAGTCCAACTTTCTAAATTACAATTATTATTCATTATTCTCTTTCATCTTTGCTGACAGAATTTCAATAATATAATTATATAAGAAAGGTTATGTCATCTGTTGTGTATCACTCACATAATGTGTCCATGTATTGAGGAAAGACCTCAACACATTAAACGTATTACAAGTGAAAGACATGGTTGACTTTATTATTTTCTCCTCTTCTTCTTCTCCCACCCACATAAAAAATGACTTCCAATTCTTTAATGCTAAGGGCTGCAAAAGTTTGAGGGGGCATGGTTTGTTTATCTGTTTTATTTTTACCCCTCTTCTTCTCGCACATCTTCTCAGACCAAAAACGACTTTCAATTTATATGTAAAGCGTATGCTACAGGGAAGGTTTACTTTCTTTCATTCAATTATTTTCATTCTCAACCTAGGGAATTTTTTTTCCCAATTGATTTATGAAGCTGGGAATTGTTAATCTTGGTGTTATGATGAACGAATGATGTCAGATGTTTCAAACAAATATAATTCAATCCAGCAATCAATCGATATCAATTACATTTTGATCAATTACTATTTCATTCATTCATTTATTTTCATTCCCAACCTAGGGAATTTTTTTTTTCCCAATTGATTTATGAAGCTGGGAATTGTTAATCTTGGCATTATGATGAACGAATGATGTCAGATGTTTCAAACAAATATAATTCAATCCAGCAATCAATCGATATCAATTACATTTTGATCAATTACTATTTCATTCATTCATTCATTTATTTTCATTCTCAACCTAGGGAATTTTTTTTTTCCCAATTGATTTATGAAGCTGGGAATTGTTAATCTTGGCATTATGATGAACGAATGATGTCAGATGTTTCAAACAAATATAATTCAATCCAGCAATCAATCGATATCAATTACATTTTGATCAATTACTATTTCATTCATTCATTCATTTATTTTCATTCTCAACCTAGGGAATTTTTTTTTTCCCAATTGATTTATGAAGCTGGGAATTGTTAATCTTGGCATTATGATGAACGAATGATGTCAGATGCTTCAAACAAATATAATTCAATCCAGCAATCAATCGATATCAATTACATTTTGATCAATTACTATTTCATTCATTCATTTATTTTCATTCTCAACCTAGGGAATTTTTTTTTTCCCAATTGATTTATGAAGCTGGGAATTGTTAATCTTGGTGTTATGATGAACGAATGATGTCAGATGTTTCAAACAAATATAATTCAATCCAGCAATCAATCGATATCAATTACATTTTGATCAATTACTATTTCATTCATTCATTCATTTATTTTCATTCTCAACCTAGGGAATTTTTTTTTTCCCAATTGATTTATGAAGCTGGGAATTGTTAATCTTGGCATTATGATGAACGAATGATGTCAGATGTTTCAAACAAATATAATTCAATCCAGCAATCAATCGATATCAATTACATTTTGATCAATTACTATTTCATTCATTCATTTATTTTCATTCTCAACCTAGGGAATTTTTTTTTTCCCAATTGATTTATGAAGCTGGGAATTGTTAATCTTGGTGTTATGATGAACGAATGATGTCAGATGTTTCAAACAAATATAATTCAATCCAGCAATCAATCGATATCAATTACATTTTGATCAATTACTATTTCATTCATTCATTTATTTTCATTCTCAACCTAGGGAATTTTTTTTTTCCAATTGATTTATGAAGCTGGGAATTGTTAATCTTGGTGTTATGATGAACGAATGATGTCAGATGTTTCAAACAAATATAATTCAATCCAGCAATCAATCGATATCAATTACATTTTGATCAATTACTATTTCATTCATTCATTCATTTATTTTCATTCTCAACCTAGGGAATTTTTTTTTTCCCAATTGATTTATGAAGCTGGGAATTGTTAATCTTGGCATTATGATGAACGAATGATGTCAGATGTTTCAAACAAATATAATTCAATCCAGCAATCAATCGATATCAATTACATTTTGATCAATTACTATTTCATTCATTCATTCATCTATTTTCATTCTCAACCTAGGGAATTTTTTTTTTCCCAATTGATTTATGAAGCTGGGAATTGTTAATCTTGGCGTTATGATGAACGAATGATGTCAGATGTTTCAAACAAATATAATTCAATCCAGCAATCAATCGATATCAATTACATTTTGATCAATTACTATTTCATTCATTCATTTATTTTCATTCTCAACCTAGGGAATTTTTTTTTCCAATTGATTTATGAAGCTGGGAATTATTAATCTTGGCATTATGATGAACGAATGATGTCAGATGTTTCAAACAAATATAATTCAATCCAGCAATCAATCGATATCAATTACATTTTGATCAATTACTATTTCATTCATTCATTCATTTATTTTCATTCTCAACCTAGGGAATTTTTTTTTTCCCAATTGATTTATGAAGCTGGGAATTGTTAATCTTGGCATTATGATGAACGAATGATGTCAGATGTTTCAAACAAATATAATTCAATCCAGCAATCAATCGATATCAATTACATTTTGATCAATTACTATTTCATTCATTCATTTATTTTCATTCTCAACCTAGGGAATTTTTTTTTTCCAATTAGTTTATGAAGCTGGGAATTATTAATCTTGGCATTATGATGAACGAATGATGTCAGATGTTTCAAACAAATATAATTCAATCCAGCAATCAATCAATATCAATTACATTTTGATCAATTACTATTTCATTATTTTTGGACTCGATCCTAGGTAATTGCTGGTTCAGGGCCTGACTCTTTTGGCCAAACGTTTTTGTTTTTTTTGTTCTTTTGTTTTTGTTGCAATGACTGCATTCGTAGGGTTTTTCACCGGTGCATGTCCTCATGTGATGTTCCATATATTACGTTTTTGGGCTAATCCTTTTTGGCAATGGATACACTTGTGTGTGTCCTCAGGTGCCTTTTCAGTTTTGAAGTTGTTGTAAATGCCTTGTCACAGAAAGAACGTGGTGTGACGTGCCAACATGTGCCTCTACTTTGTCTCTACTGCCATAACATCGGTCGCAATACAAACAATGGTATGACTTGCCACAAGTGTACATTGAGTCCGCTTTTCACTGCTAAGAGTTTGGTTGCAAATCCAGCAGATTCTTGGGCCCACTGAAATGAACAACGAGAAGCAATGACGTTAGAGCCATCGCTGTCCAACACCCACAAAACTGCTAGTAACACACATCATTGAATAAATTGCATGCATGCATGAATCAATCAATCTGGCTATGTAGATAGGTTACAATATCAGTATATATAACTATTACCTTTATCATGATTATAGTTTTATATTTACCATTCCCTTTTTAATATGCATACCACGTAAGTTTTTATGTACACTGCTTGCGAAGAAAAATACAGACATTTCTGACGTCTCACTCTGAACCTAATTTTTTATTTTTTTTTATTTTTTTCCCCCGTATTTTCAATCCATAATGAATGAATGAATGAATGGATGGATGGATGGATGGATGGATGGATGATGGAATATAATTCTGATACTTTAACTTTTTGCTATCCTCCTGAAGCCTTTCATCAAGTTTTCTTAAAGTGCTACTACGACGAAAATCGCTCCAACTTGGATTCAGCTGAAAGTTCCTAAGAATACTCTTTAAAGGTCCAGTAATCACTGTATGAAGTGTTTTCTCGATATTCAGTACGAAAGTATGATATTTTTACGATTATTTTTTGGAGTCTGTGACGTCATACACTCAACATCTAACATTGCTACATATATTTCTTTGTATATAAATCCTTAATTTATTTTATTCCTGTGAAGCCCAAAGGGTGGCTAATGTGCTTATTTCACATTACTTGTGACTATAATTTATATTTTGGGGTGTTTGGGCATTTCTTTCTCCCTTTACTACTGATATTTTGATCATAAACTACAAAGAAATGTATGGAGCGATGTTCGATGTTGAGTGCATGACGTCACAGACTCCAAAAAATAATCGTAAAAATATCATACTTTCGTCCTGAATATCGAGAAAACACTTTATACAGTGATTATTCGACCTTTAAAGAGTATTCTTAGGAAGTTTCAGCTGAATCCAAGTTGGAGCGATTTTCGTCGTAGTAGCACTTTAAATTCAGGGTCAAAGTTCACATGTGCTGTTGCCATGGTAACTAACTTAACGAAAACGTACAAACGTATTCAGTCCTGAACTCCCGTTTCTACAGTAAAATGAAAGAACCCTTTCGCCCCTTGATAACTTTAGGGGCGAGATTGTATTGCACCCCCATGACTTGATATTCATGAGATGAATGAATGAATGCTAACCTAGCTGAAAATCAGTTTCAATATTCACCAAATTAACTGGATAGATGGATGGATGGATTGATACATGCATGCATGGATGGATGGATGGATGGATGGATGGCTTATTATTTCTTTCAAGAGTGAAGTGAGAAAACATAGCACCACAGCAAAAATAATAATGCATCAAGGAACAAGGATGCATTTGCAATGCAGTGAAAGCAGACATATTGATGGTTTTTACAGAGTTTCTTTACTTTTGTTATTTTGAGCCCGCGATTCTTTTTAATCACTAACTTCACTGATCCAAGTTATTTGTGTTGTATGTACGTACCGTCGATCGCAAGAGAATGCCAAGGATCGAAAAGTTGTTCAAAAGGTATACTTTAGCCCGCCCCCTCACTCCACGATCCAAATCATTGGGTAAACTAGACAAATGAAACGAATGCCAAACTTCATAGCACTCGACCCTACTACGACGCTTCTTACCTCGAAACTACCACGATCCTTTTCAAAATTCGTCATTCATATCATGTTGAAACTCCTTCGAGAATGACCAAGGATTCTGGAAGCGTAGGTAGAATAAGTCCTCGTACTTTAGGCCTATTCATTCAACTTACTTACACTGCATAACAAATTCGACTTTCAAGAGCCACACCGAACGGCGTTTGAAACAGGCCAGGCCGCATGGTTTTATCCAAATGGATAAAATGCAAATTTCGCGAACATGGAAGCGAGTGCCGGCAGTGACGTCGACATCGACAAAGGAAACCCAATCTGCATTATTGCATTCAAACGGGATCCTAGCTACGTGTTACTTAGATATCAAAATTTCAATAGAGTGCACGCACTAAATCCGTGAACATTTATGAGTACTAATTACCGGTACTATTTCATACAGAATTCTTTGTATTCTATTCGTTGATTTATCACCATTTAGTACTAAAAGTTAGTATTTGTTTCACGGGTTTAGTGCGTGCACTCTAATTTATGAAGACTGGATAAATAATCGATTCACCTGGATTGATGAATGAAAGACGTCTGCCAATCAGAATCGAGAAAACTTGCAAAAACATAGGCGTCCCTTTGGTTATCGCAATTATGAAGAAAAAAAGAAGAACGCTCCTAACAAGAGAGGTCGGCAACAATGACAATAGTAGCTAATGAGTTTTTCATTTTCGTGCAATGCTGGACAGGCTTTTGTTTCTAGTAGCTGGTCCAATTTTGCGAGCTTCCCCACACCTCCCCTGGGTGGATGCAAGAAGCTTGACTTTCATAGCATTCTTTTCGATTTGCAGTCAGACGGAGTTGGAGTCAGGTGAAAGTGGTAGGGGAGCGAGCGAGGCGCAGGATGAGCGGGAAGTGAGGTGGTGCGTAGATGAAAATAAACAACAGCAACAACTTCAGTTTCACACACAATAAATACGATCATGATTCACGAAATTACACGTTACATAATGTTATCGTATGTCTATTCATACTTGATAAATAAGTCGCGCAAAATATTATATTTCTACGTTATTCTTAGAGTGCACGCACTAAACCCGTGAAACAAATACTAACTTTTAGTTCTAAATGGTGATAAATAAACGATAGAAAACAAAGGATTCCGTATGAAATAGTACCGGTAATTAGTACTCCTTAATGTTCACGGATTTAGTGCGTGCACTCTACTTCTCCATTTCAGATCCCCTGGGTGGGTGTAAGAAGCTTAGCTTTCATAGCATTCTTTTCTATTTGCAGTCAGTCGGAGTTGGAGTCAGTGAGTAGAAAGTAGGTAGGGGAGCGACGCAGGACGGACCGGGAGATAGGTACGTAAAGCTTCCCAGGGCTGCACATTGCATTCGTTCACTTCATTTTCCGAATCTGTGCCTTGCATTTGCAGTCAGCCAGCCAGTCCGCCGAGAAAACCCAAGCGTGCGCGAAAATCGTCGGCGCCGCAACACAGGTAAAGTGCGGAAATTGTTCCTTTATATCATTAACACACACTGTTATGCCACAGCCCCGGGAGTGCTTCACAACACTAGCTGAACATATCTCTTCGTATTGAAATGTTGAGCAGAGGGTTTCTCTTGCTTTTGGAGTGAGTGGCAACCGTATAGAAAAATCTGCCATCCAAGCCATCAGGACTGCCCTGGAGCAGGACCAACCAGTGAACCGGGAGTGGCTGCAGTTCCTGAGCCTGCAGTAGGTGGGTGGCCGAGTGCAGGGAGGGAGGGAGGGAGGGAGGGAGGGAGGGAGGGATGGGTGGGCACGCTGGCGGATTACTGCAAAAGAAAGAGAATTACAATTAGAATTACAACGAGCATTAGAATTCCACCCCTCCCTCCTTTCAGTCAGTCACCATGCTGCAGACCAGACCTCTTTAAAAAAAAAAAAAAGACAAAAAACAAACTCTTATTATGACATATGAGATGAGATGAGATGATATGATGTGATAATAAAAAACAAAAAAACAAAACAAGACTCGTAAACTCCAAATATCATATCATATCCTTTCATATCATGATATGATTATGATTATTTACTATGATCGCTTTCATTATGTCATAATGTGATATAGGAGAGGCTCCAGTTCCTGAGTGCAGGGAGGGAGGGATGGATGGATGGGTGGGCACGCTGGTGGATTACAGGAAAAGAAAAAGAATTACAATTAGAATTACAACAAGCATTAGAATTCCACCTCTCCCTCCTTTCAGTCAGTCACCATGCTGCAGACCTCCTAACAACAACAACAACAACAACAACAACAACAACAACAACAACAACAACAACAACAACAAAACACAAACTCTTAATGTGACATACGATGTGAGATGAGATGAGATGAGATGAGATGAGATGATAAAAATAAATAAATAAAAAAATGCAGTAAGCTTACCCTAACCCTAACCCTCAATGTCATATCATATCATTTCGTATCATGATATTTTTGCTGACTGCAAAGTCCCACATTTTGCTGACAAAGTCCAACATTTGCTGACAAACTCCCACATAGGCTGATAAAAACCCATCTGGTTCTACCCCTAACCCTAACCCTCAATGTCACATCATATCATTTCATATCATGATACTTACATTGCGATTATTTGCTATTATCGTCGTCGTCATGTCATAGTACGGTCTGAAATCGAAGATATTTCAGCCAGACTATCCTATTGACTCAGCACAAGAGTACTTATACCAAACTATAGGACTGGTTTCCAAATGATGTACAGTTCTGCACCCAGTTCAAAAATTGTCGTTGCAGGGACCCCAGTCCTGTGCACTCGGCTAGTGCTCGAATTGAGATGAGATGAGATGAGATGAGATGAGATGAGATGAGATGAGATGAGATGAGATGAGATGAGATGAGATGAGATGAAATGGTATAAATGAAACAAAACAAAAAATGCAATAAGCTTAGTACCCTAACCCTAACCCTCAATGTCATATCATATCATTTCATATGGGACAGAGTCAAAAGACACTATTTTTGGACAATTAATAAGTATTTAGCTATAAATCTAGAATTTTAATTAGGAACGCCTCGCGTACACATAGGAATGTATTTCCTTAGTTAACTGTTTATGCGGAAAACGCGTAAAGCAAGGAGAGGTTTCCGTACATAATTACACTACAGTGAGTTGCGTTAAGGTTTGGCACATGTTTGCGTAAATTCGCGTTCAGTACATCCTGCCTACGAGGTAGGCCTAGGGCGTACAACGCGCAGCGCAGGAGTTGTAAGGTCTTAGGAATGCAGGGTGTCCCATAAAAGTAGGCCCAAACTAAGTTTCAAGCAGTGTAGTTTAAAGTTCTTGAAGACGTTGCGCTGTCTACGGATTTTTTCACATATCAAGACAAAGAACTCTCTTCGATGCAAGGTACTGGAGTCTCTTACACTTTTACCTAGGATAGATTTAGGACAAATTTACGTTAATATCGTCAACTAGTCGTCATATTTTACAGTGTAGATTATCTATATATTTGTTAAAGCATTCGCTTATGTGATTTTAGTCGTACTAGTCGCATTAGCGCTTTCAGTACAATGCAATAGTAATTTAGTCATCGCGCTAAGTGCGTTTTGTCATTGAAATTCGTCATGTAGTCACAGTTAAGATACTTTTAAACAAGTTTAACAACTCGGCAGTAAATAATCTAAAGTTATTTAGAGTTTTTCCAGTAAAGTACTAGCTGCGCAATATTCGCATTTCAAACTCTTTAAAACGTTTACTATAGGATCGCTACCGCCTTGAACGTTTGTTTAACCATGGTTCTTCTACGCTTATTTATTAGCCTTAACCGCAGGGTATTGAAGACCTTTTTTCAATCCATCTTTTGTTCGCTACGTAAACTCTACACTCAAGGTCAAGTTATCGTGTAATTCGTAGGTTAAATGTCATAGACAAGGGCTAAAACACTTACCTAAAGCCATAGTAAACCTCTAAGACAACTTGTCCATTGTTTTTCCATCGGTTTAGTTCATTTTAAACGGTTCATAGCTTGTGCATTAAACTTTGTAATTCTAGTATGTTTTAAACACTGCTAATTAGTACGCAATATTCAAATTAGCTGTGACGTAATTTACGTCATTTCCGTTTCTATTGATATCTAGCAAAACAGTGTATCTTATCCACTCTTTTGGCAATAACCTTTTGGCTATTAATTTGGATAAGCTACAAATGTATTTTTAGTTGTTCTATTTTCCATTAGAGATATCCTGTAGTCTCGTTCCCGTTTTTTTTTGTGTATTGTAAAGTCGTTTGAATTTTTCAATAGATTCTCTTGTCAAAACCACTTGCAATCTGATTCATATATGTTTACATTGCGATTATTTACTATTATCGTCGTCATCATGTCGTAATACGGTCTGAAATCGAAGATATTTCAGCTAGAATGTCCTGTGGACTCAGCACAAGAGTACTACAGCCTTGTTCGTTCACCCAGAACACCCTTACAGACCCAAGAGTCGTTGAAGTTGCTGTCATACTAATTATTGGGTTGAGGAAATGACCAACATCAATAGGGCTGCATTGATTAACAGATTGATTGGGCTCAAAACAACCTACAGGGTTCTTAGGTTGAAACCAAGTCACGCAGGTGGAATCCAAGTCAAACAGACGACAGAGAATGTTTAAAAAAATGCTTACCCATACTACAATCAGGATGGTTGCAGTTAATTACCACATTGAGTGGGCTCAAAACCCCCTGCATGCTTAGATAACAGCCACTTCAACCCACTTCTTATTGCATGCATGACACGGGCCTGAAAACAAAACGAAAACAAAAATTCAATCTCTACGCAAGCACTTCTAGACAAGAATTCACTAGTTGATGTGTGTTACATAGGGAACTATAAAGCAATCCCTACAACAGCTGCTCTTATCGTATTCTTGGCAATCTTCAGCTTGCTACCAAGACATTTATTCCTATTTATTTTGCTTCATTCATTATTGCTTTTTGTTTGTTTTGGTTTTCGTTGGTTTGTTTGTTTTTGGTTTTGGTTCCTTTTTTGTCCTCGTTCTGGTTGTTGTTTGTTAGGTTGGTGGGTTGGTTTTTGGGGGTTTTTTCGTTAGTCCATCCACATGTTATTCTATTATCATTGCTTCGACAACCTTCGCCCACCACAACACCCACCCCACACCCCCCACGTGCCAAAAAACCACAGCAAGACCAAGTCACAACCCAAAACGCAACTTCTTCCCCTCTTACACTACCATTTCAAAACATGCTTTTTCGCAATCTTACACACCAACACTCTTCCACCCACACTCTTGCAAGCCCCAAATCACCTCCCTACCCTCTCCAAATCCCACCCAAACTCCAACAAACCTCACTGCGCATGACCCAACCACACGTAAACAAACCCACTCTCAAGATGGCCGCACGTTCCAACGCCAAACTACCGCCAACCTCGGCCGCTCTCTTCCCTCAACTCTACACTACCTCACCCCGCCGCACACTCCAGCCAAACTACACCCAACAGCTAACCAACCAACTCATGCTTCTTTCGACGCCCTTTCCAACCACTCGCACTCATCAGCTTTTCAGTACTTTTTGTACATACTACACAATCTACGATCTGGAGTTGCCAAACGTACGCTTCTACGAACATTCCACCAGCAAAAACCCACGTCACATTGACGTAAATCATTTCGCAGTCCCCTTCTACAAAATACCTTTGCACAACCACTAAATCAGTTTCTTCTCTCTTTCAGCCACAGGTCACATCGATCTCCTTCCACGAGCTTGTTCGCCCTCCCTCAGTACTATGGCTCTAAACCTACTTGGAGACTACTCTTCCTGCACCACCGACGACAGTGCCAGTGATGACGGTCACGATTTCCTTGGGCTAACAACCAGCACCATCGTCACGCCACACTCCAACCAGCACAACAGTCCTCTTTTCCAGCGACCATGACTGCGGCGAACTAACAGCAGCCTCGACTACCACTTCCAACACCGGGCGCGGCAAATACGCTCTCACCTTCGTGGCGCTGCCCACCGTCATGAAAGTGTTTTTCAAAGAACTGAGGTCCCATTTCACCAAGCCCGTCAACTTGACAAGACAAAAACCGCCAGTCTCGCAAAGTACCTATGCAAAAGCCCAAGAAAGACTTCTCTGTAAGTTCTACAGCTAGCTAGCTAGCTAGCTAGCTAAGCTTTTATGCATTTCATGTCTTGAACTTTGAGTTGATTTGATGTAGTGTTTGTGTAATTCACTGACTGCATAGATTATATTCTAGCACTGAGTTTTTTCACTTCTTATTTCTCCACGTGTAGGCTTTCTTGGCTTTGCCTTCAACCACCTGGGGCTGGAACTGACGCCTGACCTTTTCTTGAGACTCAAGGTCATTGAGCAATATTTGACCTATTTGAAGGTACGAAATTAAGGACAGCTTTCCTAGTTTTCATTTCCAACAGCTCCAACAACATTCATTTATGTATTGTGCAACAATTCTTCATGCTCTCATCTAAAACATGAATTACAAACTATTTTGACCCTGCTATTTTTCCTTCTTCATCTTATTTATTGACATATATTCTTGCGATGATCAATTTATTACCTGTATCCATTTTCTAAAGTCATTCAACAACAATGATATTTCGAAACTTCGCCCGCATTACAGCTTGAAAGAAACTAATTTACCGTTACTGAATTGACTCGTTTCAGCAAGTCAGGCGATTATCTTCGAACACCTTGGCTAACCACGCCGCTGCCATTTTGTATCCAGCTAAATTCATGCACCCAGAGCAGTCACCAGATTTCACTGATGTTCCTGTCATCAAACAGCTTCGTGGACAGGTGGCCAACCTGCAGAGGGTTGGCCACAAAGAAACCCCTTCTTCCAAAGAAGATCTCGAATCCCTCAACAGGTGGCTGGACTGGAGCGAGATTGTGGCTACGGTTGCTCTGCAGAAGGAGAGGGTGGACATGGCTCGGACAGCAGACACCAGAGCCAGGGAGAGTGCAGACCTTTTACTCCTTTCGCTCTATGTTTTGATACCGCCAAGCCGGGGACTTGAAATAAGAACCCTAGAACTGTTGCCTCAAGCACTGACCATGGCCAGCCCAGAAACTGCCAACAAGAACCTGGTACAATTGCATGAGGATGGCTCTGTCACACTGAAATTCCAAAACTACAAAACAAGAAAGACTTATGGTACAGACACTACTGTTCTGCAGGTAGGTAAAACACTAGGCTGCTTCCTCTCCTTCAAAATTATTTTGTCTGCGTCATGCATCTACAATAGTATTGCAATAACAAGAGCATTGCTTAAATCCTCTCTGCCTCTCTTTGCAGAATGACCATGAACTCTGCCATATACTGCAAGACTACGTGAAAAAACACAGGCCAAAGTTGGTCAATGACAGCAGCAAAAATTTCTTGCTTTTGGTAAGTTTTCAACTTCACTGTCTTCATAGTTGTACCTTGGGGTGGTGATCTTTGACCAATCTTCTCAAGGAGGGTAGTCATTTTGAAATATATACCCTATGTGGGGTTCTGGTTTTCACCACAATCACCTTTCCATGGGTCACACTTAAAAGTGCAAAGGACCAACCCTAACCCTAACCCTAACCCTAACCCTAACCCTAACCCTAACCCTAACCCTAACCCTAACCCTAACCCTAACCCTAACCCTAACCCTAACTTGGGTTCAGGAGCCCGTACCCTAAGCCCAAGTTGTGTTCCGAAGCCCGTACCCTACCCTTGCGAGGGCTTCGAGTTGGTAAAGGGTGAGTTCAGCACCTCCAACCACAGGTCGTGGGTACATTTCATACTTTTTACTACCCTGGGCGAGGTGTATTCTGCAATACTGACACTCCGTCTAGGGTGGTAATCGAAGGAGTTACTACCCTGGAAACACCATGTTGTGGGTACGTTTCATACTTCTTACTACCATGCCAGGGTGGTAATCCAAGATTCTAGCACCTCCCGAAGAATGGTACCACCCTTGGGTAGGTGGTTTTTGCTCTGGCCCTAACCCCAAACTCCATACGAAATTTTTTTTTTTTTTTTTTCACATCTGTGTACAATCAAAAGGCTGAATAATCAAATTAGGGCGGGCATCTGACGTTGAGGGGTTCATTTGTAATAAATGATGATCATTGTGTTGGTTTGGTTGTAACAGTAGTGTGCAGCTATTCCATTACTGTCTCATACTAACCCGTTCATTTTTTTTTTTTTTCCCCCAATTGTAGAATAATGGCTTTGGAAGGCCATATTCCAGTTCCGCCTTCTGTAGCCGCCTCAAGTATTTGTTCCACAGACTGACTGGTGTCAGTTTGTCCGTCAATGGCCTACGGAGCTCTTTCGTGACGCATACTTATGGAAGGAGGTAAGTCCCAAGTGTTTGGTTTGTGTCTTTCTTTCTTTCTTTCTTTCTTTCTTTCTTTTGCTTTTTTATATAACTTTATATCGATAATGCTGTCCACCTCCACATATCTGGGCAAACAGAATAATAGACAAAGGCATAGAGAAATGAAGTTGAACAAGTTATATTCTTAAGGCTTCTATAAGGCTAACTCTTGATATCCATTTAGATGTAGAGTTTTTATAACCTTGATTTTATTGATGTTGATGTGGAATGCAAATTGAAATGGAATGAATTGTTGAAAAGATGCAAATGTTATTTTATTCTTGAACTTTTTGTGCTAAATACTTGCCATGTAAAGCGTCTTGGAACTCTCCAAGATGTTGGCCCTATATTTAAACATCATCATGATTGGATTGGATTCTATTCTATTCTATTCTATTCTATTCTATTCTATTCTATTCTATTCTATTCTATTCTATTCTATTCTATTCTATTCTATTCTATTCTATTCTATATTTAAACATCATCATTATTCTATTTTATTTTATTGTATTTTACTTTATTTTTTCAATTTTAGGTCCCTTTCTTTTTCTTTTTTTTTTTTCTTTTTTTTTTCTTTTTCTTTTTCTTCTTCTTCTTCTTTTTAATTCTTTTTTCTTTTTTTCTTTCTTTTTTTTTTTTCTTTTTCTTCCTTCTTCTTCTTTCTTAATTCTTTTTTCTTTTTCTTTTCTTTTTTTTTCTTTTTCTTTTTCTTCCTTCTTCTTCTTTCTTAATTCTTCTTTCTTTTCTTTTCTTTTTTTTTATATTTCTGCAACTTGTGTTGTACATATTGCAAGCAAAACATATTTATACACAAAATAAAGGAATCATCATCATCATCATCATGCTGATCATGGTCATCATCTTTTTGCAGTGATTGCAGTGACTCCCTCAAAGATTCGATAGCGGCGGCCCTGAGACACAGCAGAAAGCAGGCACAACAGACATATGACAGACGAAGTTCCAACCAGCGGAAGACATTGGCCCTGTCTCTTTGTTCTAACCTGGCTCGGGACGAGCCGACGAAAGATGGTGCCGACCAAGAGGGCAGTGGGGACTCTACTTTCAAAGCGGGGGACTTCGTTGGGCTCTTGGAAGAAGGGAGCAAGGCAGCATGTCCCAAGGTCTTGATAGGTCGGGTTCAGTCCTTGCAACCCCAAGGGGAAGCCAGCCTATTGTGGTTTGAGCTGTGTGCCGGTAGTAGGGACGAGTATGTTTTTACGTTTGATGCCGAGCCGTGGTTAGAGTCGACCGAGGCCATGGTGGCAGTCAACATGACGCCTTTGAAGAAAAAGCCAGGAGTTTTCAAACTGCGTACTCCTCTCAGGTCCATTCATGAGGCTTTCGAATAGACAGATATGTCCCCCTTTTTTTTAATTAGGAGATGAAGGGGGAAAAAAAAAAAAAAAAAAAAAAAAGAACCCTGTGAGCACTTGCTTCTGTGATCTTTGCTAACAGAGATTTTTTTTTTTTTCCCCCCCCTTTTTTTCCCAACTTTACTGTGGTCTGGTTCGAAAAGACATATGATAATAATTATTATAGTGGTAGGTGGAGTGTTCTCGGCAATGCCATTGCAAGTCGCCAAGACAAAATGCAGTATATTGTCTTTTTCTTTTGAATCTGTCGGCAAAGATTTGAATGGTTCACTTGTGTATCTTTGAGATGGAATTTTGTCATTCAACTGAACAAAAGCACTTGCTGACGATGATCTTTGCCAACAGAACTTTGAAAGGAATGGTTTTTGCGAAAGACATCACATTTTCGCGAAAGACCAAGGTTGTTTTGTTTTATCGTTTACTTCTGATCTTTAAGTGAGGTGGAGATAGAGAAAAATGAGTAAGTTTCGAGCCTGATTTGCTGTAATTCCCAGGGTGACACTATTTGCTTTCTGAAACATGACATGCGTTGCCATGGAAACCCATCTTGGCATCCTAGATCCTAATCCTAGAATAAGCTAGTTCATTGGAAAAAGAACTCCTTTCCATTCCTAGAAAGCCTAGTATAGGCTCCTAGAACTATTTCTTATAATAATGAGTTCCATCATGATAATTGCCTTGTACGATATTATTATAGTGTGTTTGTGCTGTTGAAAGGCAGGCAGCAGATGCAGAAATGTAAATAAAACATGTTTGTTACTTGAAAATGTAGTCCTATTCTCGCATGCTTATGCTGACGACACACAGCGAACAGAGAGGGTGGGTTGGAAGCAAGGGAATGGGCAAGAATTGCGTAGCCATGGAAACCCATGTTGGATTATCATGCCTTGGTCGTAAGTAGAGAGCGGAGTGGTTGGATAAATAACAATAATAATGACAACTTCATATTCACGTGTCTATGTATTTAGTTTATACAACTGATTGGGGACACAAAAGAAAGAAAATATCTATATCTAATATCTAAAATAGATCTAAAAAAATATAATGTATGTATACATGTATATATATATAGTTGTTTGAGAAGAAAAAGTCAAGACCACATTTTTCCCGACAAGCCGGTTTCGTGAATTGCTTCACTCTTCAGGGGATTTAATGATAAGAATATTCGTTACTATCATTTATATAGAAAAAGTATACATAATTAATTAGTGGATGTAGATATATATACAAAATTTATCCAAAAGAAAGTAATAAGGTATAAAATTCAATCAAATAGGTTAAGAATTCATAATGAAAAAAATTCATAATCTATGGGATAGGATGGGATAGGAATGAATGAATGTGAATGAATGAATATGAATGGATGAATATGAATGGATGAATGAACGAATGAATGAATGAACGGATGAGTGAATGAATGAATGAATATGAATGGATGGATGAATGAATGAGTGAATGGATGGGAAGAGAGCGCGAGTGTGACGTCACGAACGAGTAAATTTTGACTTTGACCTTGTTCGATCTCTAATTATTTCCCTAGACAACAAAATAAGACGTTCATACACCGATTTTGACGAGAGTCGGACCAATATCAGCCGAGATGTGACCCTTTGCACATAAACTTGCTCCCCAATTGCATATTCGTTGAACAGCATCATGCATGTATATGTGTCGCTGGAGTCACGAACGATCACCTCATCTAGCTCCATCCATGCTAATAGGGTTCATTGTGCAACTACTGCGGATAGAAAAAGGGAAGAGATCAATTCCATGCAGCAGGTGAGTCTCTCTCAGAGGTCCGAGGTGCTGCCACACGCAGCAGAACTTTAGAATTTTTTCACTCACACGGCAACCATGCAAGTATATTAAACTTTTTGTTTGCCAAATTTCCCCCAACATGTGCATTGCTGCAAAATGCACTACTGAAGGACCGAACGGTTCATTGAACGTACCTGAATTCAGTAGTTTCAAAGTCGATTCTTGTTCTCTTTAAACTTGGCTCTGCTCCCATTGTACTCGTAGTTGTTATCTCATGAATGTGTATCCGATCTCTGGTCCATCACGTGACCTGCGCGGACGGAGTCCACGGACGTCACGTGTTACAACCTTTATTGTCAGTCCCAGACAAGGACGACAAACGTCGGAACTGAACCAACTCAAGAAACCCACCTTTCGTTACATTTTGAACATCTTTATTTTCTTCTTCTTCTTTCTCTTTCTTCTTGTAAAACCCATATAAAAACAATGCTTTCCATAAAAAGCAGTATTGGCAGGGATTGTTTTTATGGGGGGGGGGGGGGGGGGGGGGGGGGGGATGGAAATTATCAAATATGTTTTTGATATTAAATTCTTAATTTCCTTGATGACGGGTTTTGTTCTGTGTACATCAAGTATATATTGAAATTTTATATGCAATATGTAGTATGAAATGAAATGAAATGAAATGAAATGAAATGAAATGAAATGAAATGAAATGAAATGAAATGAAATGAAATGAAATGTTCTTGATGAGATTAATGATCAAATATAAACCTACTTTTCAGTTTTATCCAAATTTCTTTTCTTATGACCAATATATTGGAAGGCGTTGTTGAAGCCATGCGATATTGACGCTATATAAAATACTCTTTATTGTTATTATCATTTTTAAAAATAATATATAATTCAAATACTACCTAGCTTATCAGGCATGGTTCTATTGTTGCTCCGCCAAAATGGACTGATTGAAAAGCTTAGACCGAGGTGCATAAATAATCATAATGGTCTGAACATAATGGGTGCGATACCCAACTCCTGCTGGCTTTCAATACAAATGCCTGAAGTTATAATGGACACAGCCGGCCTTATCTCTAAGCGTGTGTGCTCGTTCTTCAAATACTGTGTGAAAAATTAAACTGCACGTATAGCATGATCAATTACTGATCTTATACGTGTCGATCTTGTGCAGTGGAATTCTGCCTCGCTTTACAATACAATACAATAACTTTATTGATCTCCCTAAAGAGGGCTTTTCAGATACAATTTACGACAAGTCTTAAACCTAAGCTAAACCTAGAATAAGAAAATTCGCTATTTACAAAAATAAGTACTAAGAATAACATGGAAAACTTATTATATTATTAAAAACATAAATAAATAAATAAAATACATAAATAAATAAATAAATACTTAGAGCTAACCATTCGGTTAAAAGACTACTTTTAAGGGTGTTTTTAAAGAGTTTGACTGAATTTATCTTAGTAATACTTTTGGGTACAGAGTTCCAAATATCAACGCCTCTATAAGAGAACGACTGTTGAGCTAACTTAGTTCTGCACATAGGAATCTGTAGCTTGTCACTGTTTCGTGTGCTTCGATTGTGAATCTCAGATCTTAAGGTAAACATAGACGACAAATACTCGGCCGGAGCTAAACCCTTCATACATTTAAACATGAGAACAGCGTCTCTAAGGTATAGAAGTTGAGATATTGGCAAAAATTTTAATTGTTTCAATGTTGGAGTTATATGATCGTACTTTCGTTTTCCAGACATCATACGAGCAGCAAAGTTTTGAACTGTGCTGGTACTGTGCTGGTACTGTGCTGGTACTGTGCTGGTACTGTGCTGGTACTGGTGCTGTGCATGGTATTAACAAGTATAACCTCTTACTTACTTGTTTAGCTATTTACGCTTCTTATGTAGTTCCTTTTTCTTTCCTTCAACCACGACACGATCAAAATCTGATCCAAGGTTTCTTTCAAAGTCACATGATTCTGAGCACGGGATTCAACTGAACCCTGTCTTAATTAGAAGATCATAAAAAGAACCAAGCGCTTTTTTTTATATATATATATTTAGCACAACACCTGTCTTCACTAACTGCCTCAAGAAATTACCGAGTTCAATGAGCCATTCTGGATCTTCTACAAGCTCCCCAAGATCAATGTCTAAATTGAGAGCAATCTAACCAAACCCTTCTCGTCTCGCCCTCCGTGGCCCGTGCAAGTGGCTGCACCTCCCAACCACTACCTTCTGGTCGATACTGTCCCAAATCGACAGATACCTTCTCCTGAAATAATACAAAGCACAACAAATAACAAAGTTACTTCAATGAAACGCGGCAATCGATCGCCTTTTTGTAACTTCCTTCTTTCAATACAACACTCCTCTTAACCAAACCCTTCTCGTCTCGCCCTCCGTGGCCCGTGCAAGTGGCTGCACCTCCCAACCACTACCTTCTGGTCGATACTGTCCCAAATCGACAGATACCTTCTCCTGAAATAATACAAAGCACAACAAATAACAAAGTTACTTCAATGAAACGCGGCAATCGATCGCGTTTTTGTAAGTTCCTTCTTTCAATACAACACTCCTCTTCACCTTTCGCATCTTCGTCACGTTTTCCTGGAAGAGTTTGTTGTTTCATCGTTACGCTCCGGTAGTTTTGGCCATAGAAGGACTCACTTGTATCTTTAGCACTCATATCTCGAGCAATCTTGTATTTAATCCCCCTCGTACTAGTATTAGAACTACTTCAACCTGATATCGACAAATCTGTTCTTCTAGCTCTCGTATTCGACGCTTCATCACTAACACTTGAACTGCTGCTTGTCGTTCTGGCAAAGCTACTACTGTACTATTGTTTCAAATAGCTGCAGCTTGCTCCTCGTTTAAAATAACCTTTTTAGTAGGGTAATCTCTTAATTTTCCTCTTCTTGTCTTTCATCTCTAGCCACTTTCACCCGCACTACTATAATCCCTGTTCTATCCATCGCTATGTTGAGCAAGGACGTGCTGGTCAACATAATACAGTGCGCGTGCACCCTTATCTATAGCAGATATTACATTATTAACCACAATAAACATAATAATGATAATAATCATGATGATCATGATAACTGAATCAGACAAGCCCCCTGCACGCGCGCATTCCATAACCTTCACCCCTCTTCCCAGCTCCAGCTTACCTGAACTCCAGTTTCTTCCCTTCATATTGGGCGGCTGATTTCTTTCCAGGCAGGCCCGTGCAAAATATCAACCTTCCAACCACACGTTTCTTAATGTTAAATTTCCGAATCCCCAGTTAGCCTTCAATTTCTTTAGCTGCAAACGAACAAGTAAACATCGGTAATTAAATTACATTTTTCAGCTTCCTGTTTAATTTAATTTCCTTAAACAGAGGCCCTGTAATACCCAGCGTTGGCCTGGAAAGCAGTTGTACCTACCTACCTATTTGCGTACTTGAAAAACATTGGTCCGGAATATTGCCGTTTTCTTCGTGTCAGTCATTTGTTTTCCATTGGTGTTTAGGATGATTTAATGTAAGACACATTTGATAGTTTCCTAATGAAACTTTAAAACGCCTATACAATGCATGGGCCTTTTGAAGTTGGATACTATCACATAATTGTGGAGGTCAATTTAGACGTGTTTTTGTAGAGTCCAAGTTAGGTTTTATCGATATAGAGTGTCATTAAAGTTTCTTTAAGATCTCATAATGTTTCAAATACTTGGTGCTGTAGAAAAGTCGAAGCATGGATATATGAATATTCTATTCGTGTATATATGAATATGCATGGATATTATCCAAAAGGCCCATTATTGTATCTAACACATTACTGCAAAGTACCAGGACCTCCATTTAACGGACAGTCCTTCACGGCCACCATTAGCAGTTTTTTTTTTTTTGTACCCGAACCCCCTTTCACCGCATGGGCAGTTCGTGACGGTACGTTCTAACATTTTACCACCGACGTACTTTCACAATGTTTAATGATGAGAATAAGATAACTTGTACTTATAGAACATTTATCTTGCACGTAATAAAAAAGAGATAGAAATTAGTACTTTGTGAAAGTCGTGCGGTTTTCTGGAAGTTTACTGTGTACCCATTCACTCTTTTTAGTTCCTATTCTTTATATCTTTTTCTTTGAGACTGGCGTGAGTCTCGTTCTCTCTGATAACGTCGCTTCCGACACAGATAGGGATTGGTGAATTCGTACTCGCCACCAAAAGCCCCTCTTCTGTTGTCTCGAGCTGAAAAAAAGGCCCTCAAGAGATCATCATTTGCGTAACTACCATACGTCGGGTACGCGACGCCCGCACTTAAGAAGCGCAGCGCCATTTCAAACCTCCTCAAAGAAGGTTCAGGTAGGTCTTGTACTATCCCACGGGGATAAATTCCACGAACGTCAATTAGCAATCTTTTGAAAATATCTATCCCATAGCAGTCAGCAATAATTACGCAATCTTCTGAACGCACGCCGGCTTGAAGACGTTCCAGTTGGTTTATTAGGAAATCTCTCCCATTTTCCCAGTAATGCTGACGGATTGCGTCCACTCGTCCATCATCCAGAGGTGATTCTTGAGTGTCAAATCCCATAAGTCTAGAACGACGTCTTGACCCAAGAGAATCCTTGACACTCCTGAAATGTAAAGAATTAAACAAGACGTTGTCATCAACGAGCGTCTCATCTCTATACAAACCGTACACTTTCAGAAGTTCTGCGTATCCCAACCCATCACCGTCAGAAGGATCGTCTTCTGGAAAACGAATCGCAATTTTAAGATAAGTGCTGTGGCGATCTTCTTGTGCTCTCAAAATATTATCTGTAAACCTCCTGTTCGCGTCTGCCATTGAATCCATCGCCGTTGCAATTTTTGGTATCATTCGAACGGCTAAAAAATGAGGGGGAAATTGGAAAAGTTAGTTCTACCATCACAATATATGTAGTATTGGCAGCACATTCACTAAATAGTCTACTAGAGTAAGCCGCTACTGTATAGTACCTTGTCGCCATGACACGCGTACTTGTTCAAGTATGGGATAACGGTGTACACACCACAGAACTCGGACGATTTCCCTCAAGTATGGAAGAGAATATCCAAGCCCCTCAACATTTCTTAATTGCAAGATTACATCATGAGTATTCTTTTCCACGACATGTCCATATTCTTCGATCTGTCTAGCAAGTTCCAAGTGCTGTAGAAATGAAAAGCACTCCTCGTTCTCCTTTACCCTTTTAACGATCAAACGCATATTTTCCTCCATAGCCTCAGCTCCTTCACCTGAAATACTCGAAAGGATGCTGGTCGACAAAATCAGTTGATCACAAAAGTTTCTAAATTTCAAATTTTGGAGTTCATCCAACATACCTGAGTCTACTTCCGCTTGCGCACTTTCCAGTACGCGGTCTCTTTGTGGCAAAGGTCTTACCAGAACCCTCGGTTCAGCGCTACTTTGCTCAGCGACGGATGTTTCTGAAACAAAGCTAGTTTGCGAGTCAAAGTTGTGCTCTTGTTCAGACAAAACCGTTTCACTACATACCTGAGATGACTCTTCCACTCGTTGGGAATCATCATAATGCGGTGCAGCAACTTCGTTTTTAAGTTTGGGTAGCAAGAAGATCGTTTCAAGATTTCTCTGCAAACGGGCTTGCCATAGCTGCGCTTTCTGGTCCAAATTGAACAATGCCATCATGCATGTGCCTTCGTAAAGTCCAATGACTTCAAACCTATAATCTAAATACAACCTCAAAGCGGCGTGGTTCTTGAAAGAACCCGCAACTAACAGCCATGCCACTTTAGTGACTGGTCTTTCGTGAACCAAGAGATTAAGTGCTTCTAGTCCGCATGCTAATAGCATATCCCCGACAGCCTTACCTTTCGCACTTGGACTTCTCACACAGTACTGAAGTTCATAAAACGCCTTTCGAGAGGTGGAGGTCAATTCTTGCACCGCAGATTCCATCCCAGGAAAGCCATCGATGTTTTGACCCACCACAGACCGTTGCAAGAAAGTTAACAGCCCAGCTGGTAATTTAGTTTCGCGATCCATAGCCACGACCGAAATTCTGTTTAACCCATCGCTGTTGGCTGGCATTAAATATAAGTAGATTAGTCGTTTTTCCTGGAAAGTATACACTGAAATGTATATTTGGGAATCAACTATATCTTGCTTGAGTTCGCATCCCTATGCTTTATGGTTCAATAAAATTGCCTACCTACCTACTATTCGACCCACCACCTCATGGAAAGCGTTGATATTAAGACTGGACAGGCGGGCTTCTGATTGGTCGAGCAAGCAGCTCAGATTATCCTCAGATATCAACGCCGAAAAGTCATCATGGAAAACCTATAATAGCAGTAGCTGACGATAAATTTTTGGCCTAGAGCCCGTTCTATCTATCATACGGAATAAAAACGTGGTTAAGAGAAATCTAAAAAAGCCACTCCAATCAAAAAGATGTCTTCCGTTTCATCTTCCACGCCGACCCCACCCTACCCCTGTGAGAAGCCCGTTTCCGTCCCAATATCGATTAGAACCTCGATTACATGTTGTCACCTCACGTGCATGTCTTTGGAATGCGAAGGTAAGTTGAAAATGTATAAATTTCTGTCTTCCAAATGTAGTACGATTTATTCTGTTTTGATGGGATTCGTTCACTCTAAAAGTATTGCATTCCATGCCCATATGTTCCTAGCATTCGTTTTCTTTGAAGATATTACGATAGAAAGCGTTCTTTTAAGTAGTTCGCTTACTTGATCTCGCTCATATATTTAGAATTGAATGTGGTATAATTAAGAAAGCTAGAACTTCAATACAGCCTACCTGAACATCAAATGCACAATCCTCCATCTCATTTATCATTGTCATCATCGACATTTTCAGATTTGTATGGTATGTGACAAAAAAAGAACAATAATATTTGCAAGGTTCAATAACGCCGAAGTTTACAAGAACGATATGCATTTATGACTCAAAACGAGGCTCATTCAAATTATTCATTACTTACTTTTTGCAACTTACATTTGTTTTCTTTCAGAAACACGGCCATGTCTAGACAAAGTGGTATGTACTGGCATCATATATCGAAATCGATTGTTGGATTGTTTTTTTCTTTCAATTTTTCTTTTACCTTTTGGGAATTTTGCTTTCTAATAAGCGTTCAAAAGTCCTATTGCTTACTATCAATCACGTTACTTTTTTGGAGTTGACTGGGGGGCAACCAGCGGATGCTAAGTCAAAACACATCAAAATGAGTCCTGATCAAGCTATTGTATTTGACTATTTTCACGACATCAAACCAGAAAACAAGAGATCAAAACAGCCTCCAGAATTCTTCAAGCCATCAAAAAAGAGCTATTAATGGAAGTGACGTCTATTCATAGCAACCTATTCGACATCGCGCGCAACATCCCTAATCCCAACGTGCGAGTACTCTCATGCTGAATTAATGACTGAATGTTCACATTCTTTTTTCTTATTCCTTCCTCAGAATATGACGATATGAACGGGGGGGAGAAGATCGGTAAGCATTATGTTTCTTGCGCGTGCGTTTGCCTAGCAAACAATACGTAATTTTTTTTCCCTCGGAGATGATGATAAAGGCGTCTCAGTTTTTTTCCTTTCTTACTTTCATCATAAGACGTAGACCCGCCTCTCCCACCACCAGGCAAAGGAACCAGTAAGTTTTTACGTTTGTATAGTTTTTTTTTTTTTACTTCATGTATGCTTTGCATGTGCTCGTGCGATGATCTACATGATGATAAAGGCGTCTCAGTTTTTTCCTTTCTTACTTTCATCATAAGACGTAGACCCGCCTCCCCCACCACCAGGCAAAGGAACCAGTAAGTTTTTACGTTTGTATAGTTTTTTTTTTTTTACTTCATGTATGCTTTGCATGTGCTCGTGCGATGATCTACATGATGATAAAGGCGTCTCAGTTTTTTCCTTTCTTACTTTCATCATAAGACGTAGACCCGCCTCCCCCACCACCAGGCAAAGGAACCAGTAAGTTTTTACGTTTGTATAGCTTTTTTTAAAATTTCATGTATGCTTTGCATGTGCTCGTGCGATGATCTACATGATGATAAAGGCGTCTCAGTTTTTTTCCTTTCTTACTTTCATCAGAAGACTTACACGCGCCTCCCCCACCACCCGGCAAAGGAACCAGTAAGTTTTTACGTTTGTATAGCTTTTTTTTTACTTCATGTATGCTTTGCATGTGCTCGTGCGATGATCTACGTGATGATAAAGGCGTCTCAGTTTTTTCCTTTCTTACTTTCATCACTAGACCTAGACCCGCCTCCCCCAGCAACGACAGGAAGAAGTAAGTTTTTACGTTGTTAAAGTTTTTAATTTTTTTTATATCATATTTCACACCACCTAGAGTTTACATTACAGTTCTACATTTTTTACAAAAAAGGTTTACAATACAATAAGTTTATACAATTACATAATAAAACTCATAAATCGGGAAAGTATTTTTAATTTTTGGCAAGTCTTTGAAGGCATGCGCTCTTGAACCGGAAGTCCAAGGAATCCTGGTCTCAAAAAATGGATTATGCAATGTTGTTACGTAATGCTGGTAGAAAAGAAAAACATTCGACATCGCAGCCTTACGATCGACTTCTTTTCTTTTCTAGGGCGCACTGGATACTGTTACAAATGTGGCGGCCGGGGGCACAAACAGGCGGCTTGCCCGGCCGCCACTGCACACGGTAAAATCAATTGTTCAATAGCTGATAGGCCTACGTACAGATCCAAATTTGGTTTTTGAACGCAGTATCGATTGATACGTTATTTTTAACTCGATTTGTTTTCCTACATAGACGCTTCCAAGACCTGTCACAGGTGCCGGGGGAAAGGGCACGTGTCAAGAGCGTGCCCTTCCCCGGCCAGAAGGCCACGCGTAAAAGGTACTAAGGCTAATAGAATAATTTCACTGAAGAATCCCGTTTCCTTGAATATGTAGCACTTTACTTACTTTCTGAACTGCAGACTCAACACGTCTTTTCTTTTCCTTTAAATCCACAGGCCACACCTTCAACATTAAAAAGGCTTTTTTTAACTTTTGATGGATGTATCGATTTATTTGTTTGTGGGGATGGTGGCTTGTGCAAGGAGCACGTCGTGCTTCGTTCACAGGCAGCGCCCAATGTAGAGAATGAATGAATGAACGAACGAAAGAACGAACGAACGAACGAACGAAAGAACGAACGAACGAACGAACGAACGAACGAACGAACGATATGCATAGGAAAGGAAAACAAGGAGGCGCGCGCGATCGATGAAAAATGTGTTCTAATGCCTTTTTCCATCCTTTTTTTTTTTTCTTTCTTTTTTTTCTCGCATTACGGAGAGCGTTATATTGATCTTGAATTTAAAAAGGAATTAATTATTTAAAGTACTGAATGTATTGTATGAAGGTTTATACTTCCAATATGTTAATGATGATGACGTCAGGTAAGGCATTTGAGTGTTTCTGTTGTAACTAGTAATGCGCATCACTCAAATCAAGAAATATTTCACCATTCAACTATTTACTTCATGTACAGTCAGTACTGAAAGAGTATTGCTTACTATCAATCACGTGACTTTTTGGAGTTGACTGGGGGGCAAACAAAATAAATAAATGAATATACACATTTTATACACGCATCTCAAAATCTCGATACGTTTAACAAGCAAGCGGTTGGCTGGGGGGGGGGGGGGGACAACTAGCGTATGCTAAGTCAAAACATATCAAGATAAGTCCTCAAACTATTGTATTTGACTACTTTCACGACATCAAACCAGAAAATAAGAGATCAAAACAACCTCCAGGATTCTACAAGCCATCAAAAAATAGTTATTACCGGAAGTGACGTCTATTTGTGGAAGGGTTCATTTCGGGCTCCCTGTGGTTTCAGACATATACCAGTCTCGCGCGGTCAGTGCTACGTCACACAGTTTGAAAAATGGCGGACGAGGGCTAGAAGGAGCTCTTCCAAAACACTTCTTTTTCTCCCTCCCTTCTCCTTCTGGCTCTAAATTAGAGGCCAGAAGAGAGAGGGGAGGGAAAAGGGCACCTTAGGACAGAGAAAGAGCCAAGAAATCTTCAAAAGGTTAGTACGAAAAAGCCAGTTCTTTTCAGGCCGCGTTCGGCTTTGCCATTCAAATGGCTCGACATTTCTCACCTCGATATATCGCTTCCTGTCCATACAGAAATCCAGCGATGCCATTGGCCATCTCCATGACCACCGAAAACGACGCTACCATTTGCACGGCTCTTCTCGCGGCGAACTTGCTTCTTCATCCTCCTTCGTTGGATTCCTTCAACTACAGCTCTCTACATTTTAAACCATGCTCCCGTCGAACCTGGTAGAATACGAATTTTCTGACAGCGACAGCGACGTTGAAGAAAGCGATGGCCAGGAAGATTTCCTCGGACTGAACAACGCTGACTCCTTCCACGTGCTTCAACAACAGTACGAGACCGCGAGAAGAGCCATGCATTTTCCCACCACTCAGACAGCTACCTCAGAAATGTACCAGCTGCCTTCTCCAAGCCCTATTAGCTTCGAGGACACTGACCAGGATGCACCGCCTAAAGTACACCCCACCACTCGAACAGCTGCCTCAGAAATGGACCGGCTGCCTGCCCCAAGCCCTATTAGCTTCGAGGACGCTGACCAGGATGCGTGGCCTAAAGAACATTCCACCACTCAGACAGCTGCCACAGAAATGGACCTGCTGCCTGCCCCAAGCCCTATTAGCTTCGAGGACACTGACCAGGATGCGTCGCCTAAAGAACATTCCACAAGCCAGAAGACAGTTGCACGCACAGAAATTGACCTTCCTGCTCCGTCTAAGGGTCATCCCTCAAGCCCTTCCCAAGCAAGCCACTTGACCACCGGAAAGACCAAGAAGTATGCGGTAGACTTCAAACACCTCCCCACCACCATGAAAGAATTCCTTAAAGAGGTTAACCTGTACTTTACAAAGCCGATAAATCTTCAGAGGCAAAAGCCTCCTGTTGCCGAGTCCACCTTTGCCAAAGCTCAAGAAAGACTTTTGTGTGAGTAAACAGTCAGCTTATTTGATACATTATGTATAAAATCAGTGCTCGATGCACTCATCATCTTTACTAATTTGTTTTGGGGGGGGTGGGGTCACTTTTTAAAAAATAATATACTTTTGAATGCATTTTTTTAAATACATGAGTTGAGATTAGCATTCGGGGTTGGTAGGCATTGGCAAATGAATACATAACTACAGTGGGCAATTCCATGACATTTGGAGACCAAATTAAAGTTTTAAGTGTCTGTTAAGTCCAGATGGAAATTGTTTGAATGGAAATGAGACATTCTCTAAGATTAGTCATTAGTCATTAATACCTCATGTTAAAAGGACCAATAAAAATCATTTGTTATTGTGGATTTACTAAGCAGCAAAACATTGTGTTGCGGACATGACCATAAATAATATTGTTTTGGACATTTGTTTTAATATAGTAAATATTATATCAGAGTGAAGAGCTGGACTCGGATTTTGAGCTATTAATTTATTTTACAAATATGTTTCAATAGAAACATTTTCATTTCTTCCACCCAAACCTGTCTATTTGGGTCTCCTGAGCGATGAAAATCAGTTGAAACATTCGTTCTGTTTTCCAATAAGTGTCTGGGATCAAGAAAGAAGCGATATAGATCGATTATTATGACATAGAGGGCAAAAGACTAAGCAAGTTAGAATTTTGAAGCCAAAATTATCAACTTTTCAATCCAATCGTGTGTCAAAAATTCTTCAAAGGTCAACGACAAATGAAATTATTACTAATAGATTTTTTATTAGGATATTCCCTTTTCTAATAAATTCCTTTGGAGTAAGATGATCTGGCTGAAACAAGCTGATGTAGACTATTGAAACATTTCAATTTCTCATGTGGAATTGCCCAGCATAGGCATGACTGGGGTGGAGAGTTACCTTGTTTAAAGATAATTTATTTTTGAATCAAATTTTTCATACATTAGTGTCGTGATTAGTATCGGGGGAGGGGGGTGGGGCTGGTTGAAATGAATACATAATATTGACATGACTGTAAATTGAAGTGGATTGATATCTCGCGTACAGAAAGGGCGGAGAAAATGAAATGATCATCCACATGGATCTGTTGTTTTTGGTGTGTTGTGTGACTAGTGCTTTTTGTTAACATTGGGTCTTTTCGACTTCTTTATCAACAGGCTTTCTTGGCTTTGCCAGCGAGGTCGCTTTCTTTAAGATTGAGCCCTGACCTGTTCATAAGACTCAATGTCGTTGAAAAGTACCTGACTTACCTCAAGGTGAGAGAAAGTAAAATTGTCTAGCATTCAGTTCTTTTGTTTAGAAATAGTCATGACCCGCCCAGCTCTACGTACATACATCTAGGGGTTTTTTTGTCGTTGTTGTTTTCATCTTGTTACAATATTTATTTTACGAACATTCATGTGCATACATTTATAGAAATGCATCTAGGGTTTAATTGGGAAATTTTGGGGACATATATCGATACTAAGACTGTTAACATTGACCTTCTTCCAGGTGGAGAGGAGTTTGAAGGCCTACACAATGGCTAACCACGTAGCGGCCCTAATCTACCCAGCCAAGTTTCTACATGCTGAAGATTCGCCTGACTTTACGAATGTTGGGGTCATCAAAACGCTACGTGCTCAAGTGGCTTGCTTGCAGAGAGAAGGACACAGAGAAAGTGCTTCGACAAAGGAGGAACTGATGGAGAAGAACAGTTGGCTTGAGTGGTAATGATGATGATGATGATAATAATGATAATATGATGAAAACTTCAGTAAAATTTCAGTTTTACATTGATGAAATGAAAGGCTTAGAGCTCAAAACCAAAACAGTGGTCTTAAAAATTAGAAGAAATGAAGAGACTAAAAAATCATTACCTATAACAAGGATGATAATAATATTCATAATTAATTTAGTATTTATGTCACAAGTTTCTTTTCAGACGAGCATAATACTTGACCTCGGCTAGAATAATCATTTCTTTGGATATTGTTATTGGTTGACAGTAACTGTGCGGTGGATATAGGGATTGTTTTGGATTGCGATGGATGTGAGAACTGTATTATTGACTGTGTTATCTGCAGCTTTTTTGATTTGATTTTATAACATAGATGTTTAAGCACTAGTTGTTTTTAACAGATCTTAAAATGCTCCAATAGCTAGCCCATCCAGATCTCCCTAATCCTTTGTTGTTGTTTTTCCAATTCAGGGACGAGGTTGTTGCCAGCTTGGCACGACAGAGGGAGAGGGTGGAGATGGCAAGGACAGAGAGATCCAGAGCCGAAGAATGCGCGGACCTTCTGCTCATTAGTCTGTATGTGCTGGTGCCACCTTCCAGGGCCTGCGAAATCCGGACGTTAGAAATTCTTCCCCAGGGATCGAGCCTCGTGAGCCCTGAAGTGGCTGGCAAGAACCTCGTCGAGCTCCAAGAGGATGGAGGTGTCAAATTTCGTTTTCAGAAGTACAAAACCGTCAAAACCTACGGCTCAGATACCACTATTTTGAAGGTAATGCAATGCCACAATCTGTTTCAGATCGATCAATCATAATAATAATAATTGTGGTTTCATTCATTCATTCATTCATTCATTCATTCATTCATTCCTTTCAGAATGACCATGAACTGAGCAGCATCCTGGTAGACTATGTCAAAAATCACAGGGCAAAGCTGATCACGGAGGAGAGTGGTGACTTTCTTATCGTGGTAAGTGATGCAAACATAATTCATTTCCATTTTCAGGCATGACAATCAGTGCCGGGAGACATTAATTGATTGGGATAATTGCTGGGGCTTTTTTTGGAGCTGGGGGGATTGTTTGGCAAGGAGTGCACCCGGTTTAGGCCGGTGACTACCATTATTTGGTGAAGGGTGGTGACTTTGTGACTTCGTACCTCCTTTAGGGTGGTAGAATTTTGTTTTTTGGCAATGAAAAAAGAGAACCCTAACCCTAACCCAACACCCCCTCACGACCGGACCCCCGGAGACCCCTGCCGCACCAACATCCCACCCCTTTATTGATGGGGTTAGCTTTTTGGCTCAAAGGCAGCGTCGATGACGTCATCGGTAGACGAAATCGATCAGGGGGGTGGGGCCCGGATGCCCAACACCCCCCCACGACCGGACCCCCGGGGACCCCTGCCGCACTAACATCCCACCCCTTTATTGATGGGGTTAGCTTTTTGGCTCAAAGGCAGCGTCGATGACGTCATCAGTGGACGAAATCGATCAGGGGGGGTGGGGCCCGGGTGCCCAACACCCCACCACGACCGGACCCCCGGGGACCCCTGCCGCACCAACATCCCACCCCTTTATTGATGGGGTTAGCTTTTTGGCTCAAAGGCAGCGTCGATGACGTCATCAGTGGACGAAATCGATCAGGGGGGTTGGGGCCCGGGTGCCCAACACCCCCCCACGACCGGACCCCCGGGGACCCCTGCCGCACCAACATCCCACCCCTTTATTGATGGGGTTAGCTTTTTGGCTCAAAGGCAGCGTCGATGACGTCATCAGTGGACGAAATCGATCAGGGGGGTTGGGGCCCGAGTGCCCAACACCCCCCACGACCGGACCCCCGGGGACCCCTGCCGCACCAACATCCCACCCCTTTATTGATGGGGTTAGCTTTTTGGCTCAAAGGCAGGGTCGATGACGTCATCAGTGGACGAAATCGATCAGGGGGGGTGGGGCCCGGGTGCCGAACACCCCCCCACGACCGGACCCCCGGAGACCCCTGCCGCACCAACATCCCACCCCTTTATTGATGGGGTTAGCTTTTTGGCTCAAAGGCAGGGTCGATGACGTCATCAGTGGACGAAATCGATCAGGGGGGTGGGGCCCGGGTGCCCAACACCCCCCCCACGACCGGACCCCCGGGGACCCCTGCCGCACCAACATCCCACCCCTTTATTGATGGGGTTAGCTTTTTGGCTCAAAGGCAGCGTCGATGACACGGTTTTTGCAAATAATGCAGATATTGCTTATATGTTTTTACACGAAAGAGCTCTTAAGTATTATACTACATTGGCCGATGCATTTTTCTGAATACCAATGTTATAGATATCTACATACATATATATATGCGATTATTGAAATATTGATTGGAAGACATTAGGAGAACTTTACATAATTCCTGTCTATGGCGTTGCTGTCTAAGGCGTACGCAGTTCCGATACTTTTCAAAATTAATTACTAGTAATTTCTGCATCGTCAATATCATATTTGCAAGATTCCTTCCTTTTTGCGTTTGACTTTGAGGGACATATTCCTTTGCTCAGTGATTTTCATAACATATACAGTGACTTGGGTGAGCTATAACGAGTCTTATTCCTCTCTTTACCAAATTCCCCTCTTTTTTGACTTTCATCCAGTCTGTACCGCTTGGATATTACTTTACATCATTTCCCCCATTTTGACATGTTCCATCAAGAGAGCGATTTGCTTCTGGGATTTTGTGTCTCCGGTGACGGTACGGACACGCTGCACTGTGACTGCCACAAGGAGTTAGCAGTAAGTCTGTGCCATTCAAATCATACGACGTTTCTCTATGGGACATGTTTCGTTTTTTATAATTCGCTCTATTCAATAGAAACTAATGTTGGTTTAGGTTTGCAGCATTTTACTCAATTCAGGCAACTGCTTGAGGCGTATATATAAGACCAGTGAACTATCTATCCTACTTCTGTTTCTCATGCTTACGCTGTTCATACACAGAGCAGCGTTCAAATGACGGTGTGCAGTGACTACCATGAGATACAACAGGTCACTCTGTACACTTTTAATCGTACTTTAAAGGATCTCCACTTCATACTTAACCTCTCAACCATTGCTTGTGTTTCCGGGCACGGCTACCCTGCCACAAAGACTGACTAATAGGTGAGGGGCTAGAAGGATTTCCTTATGAGGCCATTCGTCCTAACTTCCTCCATGCTTTGTAGTTCAACTACAGCTATACAGCCTTCTATCGCATTGTTGTCGATAAAGTACAGACTAAATGTTGCTTCATAACGATAACACAGCATAACGTATCATAATATAGCATAGAATAGCACAGCATCAAACAGCCCAATAGCGTAGTGTAGAATAGGTAGTGTAGAAATATGGCATAGCATCGAAGGACTACTCTTGAAAAGTGTTCAGATCACAGTGCAGAGCTATGAAATGAACTATCCTATAACAGCATAGCGAAGTGTAGCCATAGTTAATTATGAGTCATCTTTTTATTTATTTATTTATTTATTTATTTATATTTATTTACATATATATCTTACAATAATTCAATCCTCTCCCCCTTTATAAGCTTCTTAAAAGTTGTAATATCCCAAGCTTCCCTTATTTCATGCTTCAAATCATTCCAGTCATTACTAGCGAAATTAATTGATGTCCATTGTCCCCATTTACGCTTAGCTGCTGTCTTACGAATATTGGACTTAAATCTGGTATTATACCTATGAATATCCTGCTGATACCTTAGATCAAACTTATGTGAAAAGAGGTTGTTCCTCTGCATTTATATATGAAAACTAGACGATGCATCTTTCTTCTAATCTTAAGATTAACCCAGGAAAGACTCTGTAAGGCAGCACTTGCAGAAGACCTGTAAGAAAGGTCCAGGATAATACGCGCAGCTTTGTTCTGTACAGCTTGTAAATCTGACATTAAGGACTGAGGACTAAGGACATCTATCTATCAAACTACAACAACTTTATTGTACCCCTCTTATCAAGATTTATGGTGTGTTGCGTTTAGGTATCTAGAAATACAGGATATTACATGAGCGCTTGGAGACACGAAACTGATCTTCGAGTGTTGAAATGATCTCAAGATTTTCAACACGAGAAGATCATAAATTTCGTATCTCCAAGCGCCCATCTCATATTCTGTTTGTCATAGAGTTGTCCATAAAATCGGCTTATTATAAAAAGTTTATATTTCTAAACCTATAGCATGGCTTTTTGAAATGTAGGAGAACTATAGGTATTTTATGGATAAATATAGGATAAAATATATATTTGGATCAATCTAAAATATTAGGTAAACACAGTTGTTGATCCTATGTATACCAAAGAGGGTCAATAAAAAGACGGCACAGGTTGTCTGTAATAGCCACAAAACTAAGTAAAAACAGACAGCCCGTACTATGTTATTAAGAAAAGATAATTTCAATAATTTTGATCATTTAATGTTCTTTATGTTATACTACACTCAACAAAATTACTCGACTCTGTTTGGTCGAGAGGAGTACAATTATAGCGTTAATTGTACTCCGTAGGAGTATTAAGTCGCTATGGCAACACGGCCAAAACAATGACAAAACAATTATTTTCTATCATTTTGTACTTAAAAACATATGAATGAAATTTTAAAGCCGTGAGAACTAATCTTTTTTATGTATTTCAGTTGCGCGATGGACTGAAAATCGGCCGCCAATTCGCATTTATTAATGAAATTTTGTTGAGTGAACTATAAACAAAACATCTAATCACTGATTTTATATTTTCATTTTCATTATGATTTGTTTTCATTCATTCATTCATTCGTTCATTCATTTATGAATTTATGAATATATTCATATATTTATTTATTCATTTTTCGAAGGGATTTACTTCTATCTTCCATAACTATTTTAATCAACAATCTTACTACAATATATTAAGTTGGCTGTTCAAAATCATTCTAGTCAAGTTATTTTATCATTTATTTTACACTCGATTTACACATTCTAAGCCGTGTTTAGGTGACCCCGCTAACTTTCCTATTCATATTCATCTATTTACTTATGCGTCCAACCAATACAGATTCATCTTTCCAAACGTTGCCAAACATTTCCATTTATCCTTATACTATTACCTAGTAAACTTTTCTTTGTCAAGAGTTATAGCATTTCAAAATTATTTCAAAATCTTCTATCTTAGGCCTTCGTAAAGCTGTTTCAGTAGTAAAGTCAAGAACAATTTTCTGATCAGAAACAAATCCGGGAAAATTCCTTGTTTTCAGCAATAAACAAACAAAATAGCTTTCCTTACCAAAAATAAAACCATTAAAAACCCGGTCATTAAATCTGTCTAGACACTAATCCCACACCCACAACACTCAATTGGCTTCCAAACAACCCCTTTACTACGTGTCCAACACGTCACAAGGCTGGCGCCGACGCGTCTCACAAACTCCATCCGGGAGCCCAACATAATACAAAATGGCGCACCACAGGAACCCCACTACACCCAACACACATAGCTTCCCCCTACAATCAAACATAGTATAAGTCTTTGGACACCTTCCAAATCCCTCCTCCCCCTTAACCCAACCCTTCACTCCCTCATCAAACTCTCCGTGAAGGTGCCCAAACACCCATCCACCCACGAGGCTCGGCACTACACTGGTAACACAACCTTTTCTATCCCCTAAAACTGCCCTTCCGCTCACCAATCATTCTATTTCCTTAACCCAAAACCCTTCCCGTGCTACCAGGAGTACGCATCCACACACTTCTTCGTGTCGATACCGATTTAAACCGTCATTAGGCTTCAGGATGCCTTCAGGTACCTCATCGCTGAACTTTACCTTCCCTTTGAATGGCGAGCTCGATCCAACCCTCTCATTATATGCGTCCCTATGCAAATCTACTTCCACACTCATCGAAGTTAACACGCCATATTGTTTACTACTTCCACTTCGACTTCCATCCAACCTGCTTACTTCATTCCACGACCACCCTCAGCCTGCTCTCCAACCGAGGTAACACACTCGCTTTCTCTAGTACTCGTAGCGCCTAAATAACCTTTATTTACCAATATCATACTTCAGAGGGCAATGGGTTAGCAAACTCCATTGTTATAGATTTTGGTTCACTTTTTTATCCTCTATTAACTATGTCAATATATACCACTTCATTTACAAATATGAATTAACTTCATTATTATTATTATTATTATTATTATTATTATTATTATTATTATGTCCCCGCAATAGCATATCAAACAACTAGTATATCCAAACAATAGCCACTGCAAAAATGTCTGAACAGAAATTGTTCACATCAAAACATATATATTTTATTTATCTATTCCTATAAATCTCATTGTTGATATATAGGCTTTGTAGTTTTTATCTTATTGCAACCTTCCTCAATGTAAAAACTGGGATACTTCATTATGAAACAATGCAACATTGCTGGCCATTAAATGCTTACATGCATGTGGCCTGTAGGGTTGCTACAATTGGACCTAAGTCTTCATATTTATAATTATTCATGTGTTTATTAAAACTGGTCTGACTCATAGTCACAACAATAGTAATACCATATAGTAATACACCTTTTGCTGTTCATTAACAGCAAAGGAATATTCATTGAAGCGAAGAAGCATTGTCATTACAGCGAACAGGCACACAATAAGGCAAACAGAGTCTTAATAGCAAGATGGAACTTTCATTTAGAATTTTATCATTGAATTTGACATTCATGAATATGTTTGCGTGGGTTCATTAACGTTTTCAAACTTTCATTAGCGTTTTGGTGCAGACAATAAAACCATGACACACATTCAATACAACGTTTTGGACATTTATTTACGCAATACAATATAAGTATATTTTCCACTAGGAATTGTAGGATTTTAACTGTCTTTTCATTTTTTTTTACAAGCCATGAATATGATTTCCTACAAACGAAGTGCATTTAGGTAATATCGTATGCCTGTTCGCTCTAATGACAACGCTTCTTAACTTCAATGAATATTCCTTTGCGGTTTATGAACAGCAAAAGGTGTAATAATACTGATAATAATTGTTAATAGATTGTCGTGATTCAGTGTCTTTAATTATTGGCATTCCTATATGTATTTTGCTACAATCTTTTGGATCTTTTTTCAGGGTTGATACTAAATTGGAATTTATCATTTTCACATAATTAGAATTCAAATTGTTTGTTCGTGATTGTGTTAATTTCTTGTCGTAGTTCTTTTCATTTGTTTTAGTACAAGGGACGACATTTCAAATTATTTTTCATCTTCAATTCCCTCAAGAAGGACATATTCTTTATTCTCATTTGACATAATGCCATTTATGTCTCCCCCTTTCAATTTCTAAGTAATGATTACTGATTCTGAGTTTTGTCACACTTGCTATTCTATGTTTGATATTGCTGGTCAAAACTTTCTTGGTGAAAAATCATTTTCAAATTTTTGTATGTCCTGAGTTTGTTTTTTGGGAGTGACTTAATTTCCTGTTCTCATCATTTATGAATATCTCCAAACCATATTTGCATTTTGATGTTCTCTAGTCTTTGTTTTATTAGTGTAACAATCCATTTTTCTTTCTTTTTGTTGAAATTCTGTGGCCATACAAAACTGCATCCTAATTTTTCAAACCTTGATTTAGTTTTAATTACCACTCCAGCTTGATCAGCTACATGAGTTAACCATATATATGGATGGTATACCATCTTGTATAGCAAAAATATATCATTAACAATAATTGTAAGTGTCATTAATAAATTATGTTTCTTATGAGCGTAATAAAAAGTTAAGAAAAAAAGGATTTCAATGTGTGGTTTTTCATAGCCAGCACTTTTCACCACACAGTAGGATTTATCTTATAGCATATTAGTACTACTATAGTTGGATTTGAAAATTATACATTACTTACATGAAAACGTTAATTACGTTGAATAACAAAACTAGCACAAATTAGTGTGATGTTTTGTAAGTCTATTAGCTAGTCTAATGAGGTCTACTGAACTTACTAATTTGTACAAATTCATTCAATTTCTTACAAAGTTTTTCTTGAATATATGCTAAGAGTTTAGTTTTTTTTTTGCATCTCCATGTTTCACTCATAGTTGGATTTCACTAAAACAATTAGTCCTGACCCTGACTAAGTGCTAATTAAGTAAACCTAATCCCATAGTTTTTTTTTTGTACGTGTCTGTGTTTTTTTCCAATAAATAATTTATTAACACAGTGATGTGACAATTTACAATTTACCATAGACAAAAACCTATACAAAACATTTTCTGTTTTTTTCTTCTTTTTTTATTTACTACAATCATGTGTATTCACTATTATCATGTGTGTTCACTGCAATCATGTGTGTTCAGTGTTATCAATGCAATGATGTGTGTTCACTGTAATCATGTGTATTCACTGTAATCTTGTGTATTCACTGTACATCATGTGTGTTCACTGTTATCAAGTGTGTTCACTGAAATAATGTGTATGCACTGTAATCATGTGTATTCACTAATATCAATGCAATCATGTGCATTCACTGTAGTCATGTGTATTTACTTTAATGCAAAGATTACTAAACTTAAACATTTGAAATCCTTCAACCGTTCCACTCTGGAATCTATCTACTTTAAAGGCATCCTGCCAAGCCTCACCTACTGCATTTCCGTATGGGGATCTTCAAACTCATTTACTGAACTTGAGGACTCGCACATCCGAGCAGCTAGGCTGATTCACAACATCAGTTCTACTACCCCTAAACATGAAGTACTCAGTAAGGCCAATTGGACATCTCTACATTATATGTACAAGAGAAGACTTGCTTGCATCGCATACCAAGCTTACAATGATTTAGCACCTGAGAACATCAACAACTTGTTCACTAAACACAGAACTAAATATAATTTACGGGATAATTTAAAACTGGGACTTGTTTGTTCTAAATCAAAAGCTCTCCATGACTCCTTCACCCATCGTGCTAGTATTGTTTGGAACTGTTTACCTATTCAGCTAAAGTCCATGCCTAGCTACTCATCATTTAAAGTTAACATTAAGAAATTTTCAAAGTGTATTGACCAAATTACATTTGGTTCCAATTCTACTTCAACCAATTATAATATTGATGAATTTATATATTATTGAGACTTTGGTCATTTATCAAATGATTCATGTGTTTTGTATTAGAGTTGAGACACTTATTCCGACAGACAGTGCTAAGTGTGTTGTGTCGATTAGTACTGAATAGCTGTCTGCTCCTTGTTTTGCTTCAATGCTATTTAGTGCTGATTATGTGGTGCTGACTTGCGGATATGGTGTCTCCTCTCTACTCAATATTGTACTCTATCTAATTGTTATTTTATCCTTGATTCATACAATCGTTCAACAACATTTCAATTTGCTTTTCTTTTTATTATTAATTAAATGATCTGTAAGTTTTATATTAGAGTTGAGACACTTATTCTGACAGACAGTGCCAAGTGTGTTGTGTTGATTGGTACTGAATAGCTGTCAGCTCCTTGTTTTGCCCTATGCTATTTAGTGCCAATTATGTGGTCCTGTCTTGTGGATGTGGTGTCTCCTCTCTACTCACTTACTTAAGTTTATCCTTGGTTTATTCAACCATTCAACATCAGGTTACTGTTTCTATTATTTAATTTATTATCCCAATTATTTATTTATCTAATTGTATATTTTTATTCAAGATTTTTATTGTTGTGTATTATATGTAGCAGGTCCACATCAGCATTTGCTGCCATATTTAACCTGCTTTATCAAATAAACTATGTATGTATGTATGTATGTATTCATTGTTATCATGTGTGTTCACTATAATCATGTGTATTCACTGCAATCATGTGTGTTCACTGCAATCATGTGTGTTCACTGCAATCATGTGTGTTCACTGTTATCATGTGTATTCACTGTAATCATGTGTAGTCACGGTAATCATGTGTGTTCACTGCAATCATGTGTGTTCACTGCAATCATGTGTATTCACTGCAATCATGTGTATTCAGTGTTATCAATGCAATCTTGTGGGTTCACTGTAATCATGTGTATTCACTATTATCATGTGTATTCACTGCAATCATGTGTGTTCAGTGTTATCAATGCAATGATGTGTGTTCACTGTAATCATGTGTATTTACTGTTATCATGTGCGTTCACTGTAATCATGTGTGTTCACTGTGATCATATGTATTCACTGCAATCATGTGTGTTCACTGCAATAATGTGTGTTCACTGTCGTGATCATGTTTATTCACTGTTATCATGTGCATGTGTGTTCACTGTTATCATGTGTGTTCACTGTGATCATGTGTGTTCACTGTGATCATGTGTGTTCACTGTGATCATGTGTATTCACTGTGATCATGTGTGTTCGCTGTCATCATGTGACAATCCCTGTGATCATATGTATTCACTGCAATCATGTGTGTTCACTGCAATCATGTGTGTTCACTGTGATCATGTTTATTCACTGTTATCATGTGCATGTGTGTTCACTGTTATCATGTGTGTTCACTGTGATCATGTGTGTTCACTGTGATCATGTGTGTTCACTGTGATCATGTGTGTTCACTGTGATCATGTGTGTTCACTGTGATCATGTGTGTTCGCTGTCATCATGTGACAATCCCTGTGATCATGTGTATTCACTGCAATCATGTGTGTTCACTGTTACCATGTGTGTTCACTGTTATCATGTGTATTTTCTATAGTTTAAACAATTTTCGAATTTATTAGAGGAGGAAGGTTTTCGGCAAAAACGCGCTGAAACTGAAAAATCCCTCCTTTTTGAAGTCTTATATCTTTTAGCCAATACAGTGACCCCCTTCTCTTTTTTCATTTTACCATAACAATGAACTTAAAATAACAGAATTAAAAACAAAAAATCATAGAATAATTTTGAAGATTCGTTACTACCTTAAACTTGAACTTGAGTGCTTTGGCTTCTCAGTGCTTCCGAAATCCGCGAAACAAAATTCCACATACATGTATTACTTATTTTATATTATATTATTATGTTAATATATTATTATGTTAATATATTATTATGTTAATATATTATTTGCCTAACAAGCGGCAGTTATTTTTTACTCACCTTGCAATGCAATTTCATATTTTTGTTACAGCATAAAAATCGAATTTGAATTTGAAATGAAATGCTTCACTTTTCATGTTTCCCTTGTCTAGCAGTGCAATCCTGAATACTGAATGTCGCAGAGAAAAATTCAAGCTTTTTGATTTTTTGTCACAAATGCTTGAGTTGTGGTCGATGTTGCAATGCGACAAATAAACAATTTTAACATTGCGAGAGAAAAAAACGTGTAAATGGCAGTTTTAGGGCAACATTGAAGGGAAATTTTATTTTATTTTAAAATGGCTTTCGAAAATTATAAGACAATTACAGTAAACGCACATGATTACAGTGAATACACATGATAACAGTGAATACACATGATAACAGTGAATACACATGATCACAGTGAACACACATGATCACAGTGAACACACATGATAACAGTGAACACACATGCACATGATAACAGTGAATAAACATGATCACAGTGAATACACATGATAACAGTGAATACGCATGATTACAGTGAATACACATGATAACAGTGAACACACATGATTGCAGTGAACACACATGATAACAGTGAACACACATGATAACAGTGAATACACATGATTACAGTGAATACACATGATAACAGTGAATACACATGATTACAGTGAACACACATGTAACAGTGAATACACATGATTACAGTGAATACACATGATAACAGTGAATACACATGATAACAGTGAATACGCATGATCACAGTGAACACACATGATTACAGTGATAACAGTGAATAATAATGATAATAATGAATAATAATGATGGAGAAATTCTCTGGCTTCCACCATGTCTTCAGTGTCTATGTTAATTCCTTGCAAAATCAGTTTTTAATACTCATGCATGAAACTCTTCACTGGAATCATTTAATATTAAGCAGAAGCAATTTGAGAATATGTGGACCGCATAGCACTTATGAGATACATGAAGATACAGAAATATAAATAAGATATAGTGCTTGGGACTGAGGTTATTCAGGGTGAAAGCCCTTGGAATTAAATTCGGAAACATTAATTTCCGACCTTGCTGGGAATCAAAACCACAACCTTCGGAATTGTACTACCGATGCTCTACCAGCTGAGCTAGAGGTCAGACTGAGAGCAGGCCGGGGTGAAATAGAAGCAATCCACTTAGTTAATTATTTCATTTGTAGCCTAGCCACATGTGAATTGAATTGCTTTGATTTGTTGTTGTCTCACTTGCCACACTGGTGGTTTCTACTACAGTTTGCCTCCCTCTAAACAAATCAATATGTGAGTTTAAGTGTTGTGTGTTGCAAATAGTACATAAATAGTGAATGTAGTGGTAGTATATTTGGAATAAACCTTTGGAAATATTAATCCTCTTATAGACAGTGATGATTTATCAGATTCTTTTTCAATTATTATTCTAATAATTGTGCATGACGATATAACTAGCTAAAAACTAGTCTTTTACTCCAACGAAGGACTAGCGTCCGAAACGTGAGTAAGTTTTTTCATCTTTTTCATGGTTTATAATTTACCTTTTCATCAAAATTGTGCATGGTTATCCATGCAAGTGACACCTATAATATACAATGATAACTGCACTACATTATACCAAACAATAAAAACTACAGATACTCTAAAACTGTTTTATTCAGTGACTTATTTAGAAAAAAATTACTACAAAAGACAATTTTAAGCTACTGTATATGAACAAAAATATAACTGCTAAGATAACTTCAAGGGTGCAATATGCAGTGTTGTAATGACAACATTGAATACCCAGGAACGTTTCTTAACATTTTTGCAAATTTGCAGTTGACTTGCTAAATAAAATGATCATAATATTATGTCAATACTACTATAATATTGAAACATTAAAATAGGTAACATATTTAAAGCCATCGAAAAGGTCTTTGCAATAGCATGTTAAGGAAAATCCTTTCAAGCCTTCTTGATGACTAGTTAAATTTCAATGTATTTTATACAATATTCACAATAAATCCTTATAAAAATAATTGCAGAGCTATGGCAATCCAAGACCAGACAAATCAGTGTCTATAGGTGGTAATTCCACAATCTCCATAAGACTGCTTGGAACATTACTTGTGAGATCACTCAGGTCATTGTCAAATTCAAACCAATTAAAAAATGAATCTATAAAAAAAAAAGATTGATAAAATGCATATTGGGTTAGGGTATATACTGTATATATTATTCTTTGATATGTCATTCCTTTGTGGAGACATGCAAATATAGAAATTACGACATGGTGGCATTATCATAGGTACAGCAAAAGTCAAATCATCAAATCTATTGTGTAATTTGACTTTTTACTAGGTATCTTGGATAATGTCATAATTTCAATGGTTGATATCTCGTCAAAGAAAAGAGCTATAGAAGAATTGTAAATGCCATTCTTATACATCTTATGAGGACTTTCAAATCAGGAAGGCATCCTGTTGGGCTTAAATGTGACTTTACAATCATGTAATGTACAAAGTGAGAAAGCTCAAATGAAAGACTGTACGGTGTTTTTTTTAAATACTGCTATCCTTTTTACCTGTTTCTGGTCTTGTATATGCATCATCTCCAGTTTTCAGAACATCACTTTCAAGGCTGACTTCTGGGTTAGTTACAGGTTGTAGACATCCCCTGTATAGCTGGCTGACATTCTTCAGTATAGTGTCAATTGCTGGGCCTTTGGGAAGTGGTCCTTCTGCAATCACATTACACAATTACATTAACATTAGCTCTATTTTGTGTAACATACTGTAAAGTGTTTCATTCTTTTGGCTCTATTATTGGTCTTTCATCTTCAATAGACCCTTGACAATTGGGCAAAATACCCTGTTTAATATTTCATTTCCAAAAAAATTAAAAATATTTACAAAACATTTACAAATGATCGATCTGGCCAGAAGTGTTTCAATGTCAACTTGGAAGTTTTTTTAAATTCTTCAACATAAATACACATCTAATTTTCCTTTTTAACTCTTGGATACATGAAGCGTAGAAACAAGTTATTTTGAGGGGTCTGAATATGCAAATGTATCACTCACTCGCTCACTCACTAAGATGTTAGCAAATCGATAATTAAATGTTTATTGATCTTATTACGTCATCTGATTACGAACACAATATAGATTATGGAATGCTGATGATCCATTTGGGATAGTTTCTAGCACTTGTGGACACCATCGGGTCCCACTGTGCATGCACAGACTCGCACATAGTTTTATCTTTGGATTATTCATATTAAAAGAATCAAGGAAAGATGCAAGTTGAAGTAAAATTTTACAATATTAACGCCTGAAATAAAATTTCAATGAGTCAAACCTTTTTTTCTGATGCATAGAAAGTAAACAAAAACGCTTATGTACAACGTCAGAACATTTCGATTTTTCTGAAGACTCGTAGATCGAAGGGGGTATCGAAAAAAGCTATTTTATTTAGAACTCAAGGAGAGAGTTTAATTTCATGCTCTGGAGGACTTTATTCTCCATAGAGACAGCCCAAAGTCATGGCGGTAATCAGCAAAAAAATCAATTGAGCAAAGTCTTACTACATTATTTACAGTTGTAATTATTATGTTGATGTACATCGTAGAAAAAATTGCAAAAGACCTAAGAAGAAGAACAATTCCATTGGATTTTTGATTTTGAAGGCATTCTGAATAAGAAGTAGTTTGATCGCTGCACATTACAAACAGCCAAAGCAATATATGTTCTTGAATGTTGAAATGTGGAAATGTCTAACAAGAATTCACTCCAATAAATAATCAGTAATTTAGACTTGGACGATGAGACAATAAATAGCATTTGTAAACGAATTTCTATAAAATATTCACTTAGTTCACAGTGTAAATAAATAGTTTCATGCTATAAAAAATGTATAAGCCGTGACCCTTGAAGGTCAAGATATAAAGTTACTGTACTAGATGTGAATCAACCTAATGCATAACACATAACTCTTTATGTTGATTGACGGCAGATTATCTTGTATATTCAGTCTTGGGCATGTATGTTGAATGATTCCTGGAATAAAACACACAGCCCGCCTTTTAAATTGAAAACAGATTCATCATAGAATTCGCTTCCAAAACTCAACAAAATAACAAAAATCTAGGTGTGAAAAGGAAAATATAATAGAAGAACTATTACTGATTTTACCAGCTAAGTTGAGTATTAAAAAAATGAAATTGAGAGAAATACTTAGAATCCTTTGAATGTCAACAAACATAACAAGGGCACAGGGGGCCCTTTCTCCAAAAAGTGCAAGAAGTATCCACGAGTTTGCCAAAGGCTGTTTGATTTGTTTATATTTCTTCTTCACTCTTTCATATAAGATTATTATTATCATATTATGACCCATATCTGCCTGGGTGCATGCTCTCAAAAAACCCATCGGGAAAATAATGTGAGCAGGGCCTTATGAATCTGTACCGCTCTGCTTAAAACCTGCAACTGTATTGACATAATTTGCAACTTTTAAAATATCATCTTTATTTAGGGTCATATGATAAAATGCTCATTGATTGAGTAAGGTTGGGCTGTACAGGAAAATATTTGGCTCTCAGTCATTTCTACTGACAGCCAAATATTTTTTTTTCCATACGGCTCTCTAACTCAGTCAATAAGTACATATTATCATATGACCCGTATCTGCCCCGGCATGCTCTCTTAAAAAGACCTTTGCAAAAATGGCGTGAGCAAGGTCGTATGGCTTTGAGCAAGCAGGGCTGTATGAATGAATCTGTACGAATGCCTACTGCCCTGCCCGAATCTGGAAGCTTTCTCTTTTTCAGCTTTTATTTACTATTTCTTTCTTTCTTTTATTCTTGTAATTTATTTATATGTGTTAACAAAACAAAACAAAATTGTTATTGTCATGTTGCTCTTTTTAAATATGCCTATGAAACATCCTGCACTCTGATTGGCTGAGCTACTACTGGTCTTTTAGTGATAGACCAATGGTAGTGAAAGCGTGATAACTGAATTATTTCTACCTATTTCTGACTAATGAAGTCATTAAACCAGTGAAATAGATATTACACTTCTAATACCCTTTAGTAGACCCCAATTCTATTGTTTTTGTTTGTGTCTTCTATGCGTTGACTTGTTTTTTTCTTATTGCACAGGTTAAATGCTTTCACTATATTCCTAAATTGTTTGTGTCCATTTTTAAATACCAATTAGTAGCTAAAACTTTTACACCTCTCACCATCATGGTCTACCAGACAATAGCAAATTTTGGCCTTTGTCTAAATGGACTATTGACTGTAGACCATTTGGGCTGTGGGTCTAATAGTCCAGTTTTAAGTTCCAAATCACCATTGTGTTTCTTGTACTCAGGGTTTGCCTCATTCAATGTCTGGAATGTGGGGTTTTGCTTTCTGATTTTCATCGAAATGTGAAAACATTCATAAATAAATGAAAATTTCAAATGTCTTAGAATATGTTAAATATGGTCATCACTTATAACAATGTGGTGGGATGCTGGATTTCATGACAAAATAGGCCCTTTGCAGCTCTGTTATCACATGCAGATTAATTCACTGAGAGCGAATGAATGAACATTTTGATTCCCATGGTATGAAATATACTGGTGAGCAAACAAATTTCCCACCACCTGTTTTGAGGGATCGTAATAAAACTGTATTTCCTAAAACACTGATTACACATCATTATATTCAGCTCTTTATGGGTAGCTAAAAAGAATCGTAAATTTTAAATGAAATAAAACATTTTGCTCACCAGTACAGACACGTGACCTTAAACTGCAAAGGGGCAATTGTTATCTGGGACCCCCCCCCCCCCCTTTTAAGAACCCAAGTTAGGATTAGTCTAAACATACTAATTGCTCAAATAATTTGAAAGAAACAATTTTAGAATTAGGTTTTAAGATGCGGGTTAGGCACCATCGTTTTGGTTTTCGAGACCAGTACTTTTCACTACCAGTAGCCAGCATTTTCCTATAAGTTGCAGATTAAGCCATACAACAATATTATCATTATTGTTAATGTACACATAATTGGCAGTTAGTAGATAAAGGAAATATTTACTGGTATTCAATATTACCTTCGTCGGTGAATGGAACCATATTTTCTTTTTTGAAATATTCTTTCTCGACGAGAGCTGAGCTCTTGTCACTTGTTGATACGTCACCTCTGACTTTAAAGGCTTGTTTCTTGTTTTGCTTTAGCGATAACGAACCGATCTGCTTAGACAACGCTTTACCATGAGGGGTACTAAGAGTCATCTTTTTAGCACCAGGAGTTTTTGATTGCAAAAGATTATTTTGATCGCTAGGCTTAAGCAAAGTGGATTTTTTAGTCACATTTCCTGGAGTCATTAAAGTGTTGCCAACATCCCCAAGGGCACGCCGTGGTGTAGCAAGAGGAGCATTATTACCCGTAGAATTAAAGGATTTCACTTGTCCAAAACTTCTTGCTGTGATAATAATAAGAGAAGTAAAGGTTAGCATTAAAATAATAAAGTGTAACACGAACAAAGTAAAGCTAGTACCTTGCACTCCATTCTTTACTCTGAAAGCTTGTTGTGAATTCTCTTGATCAACACAAGAGCGTATTGAAGAAGCCGAAGCCATGTTGTGTCAAACTTGAACTGACCTTAGAAAAAAAGAAGTTAATTGGAGACTGTGTCACTAACATAAAGAAGTAAAGTACTCCTGTGCAATCATTTTACTTACGAGCCTTGGAAAATGATCGTGTTTTTACGAGGGTCAGTAGTAGAACACAAAATTCAAGAATGGCGCTTTATTGTCTTTTGCTGCTCTCGCATGCATAAGCAGCCAATCAAAATGCACGACCATTTTTGAATCGATTTGTTTTCGTAATTATTCGTAACATGTTCGTTAACATTTCGTAATAATTTTGTTTCCAGTCCTCTACTGTGGCTTTTAGCCAGCCTAATCCAAGATGGCTGCCCGGGGGGCAGGAAAGGGAGATTCTATTCTTTACGATCTTCTTGTAAACGCAGAGTGGCCTTTGGAAGGAGAAATTTTGGTATGATGAAGTGACTATATCTCTCTCCTTTAAATTGAACGTCAAGGAAAATATTATATACTAGAAATGAATCTGCCCTTTCTTTTTCTCGTTGCGATTGATCTTACGTGGCAAAAAAAAAAAAATCATGGTTAATATGCTTCTTTTATTTATTACTATAGCTTATCTATTATATAAAAATCATCTCGAAATGCTTACGATGAAGTGAGTAAAAGCGTTTGAATTGCAAGAGTTTATAGAAGTTACAAAGTAGGAGTAGGTTATGGTTTTCTGTCATTAATTTTATTTTTATTTAGGTTTTATTATTCCTATGTTTTTGCATCACTTTGATCAGTGCCTCATTTTTGTAAACTAGATTGTTAATAAGAGCTGTATTTTTGGTTGTAGAAGAAACCAGGATCTGATCAGCTGCGTGGATCTCTTCCAAAAAAATGCTGGACTGTCACTCAAAGTAAGACTGAGTACTGTTCTATAAACCTAATGGCATTTACTACTCCATAGTGGATGACAGAAAGCCTTGAAAATTTTACTACCCACCTGATAAAGCAGCTGATAAAATGAGTTCTGCCCTCATCAATGTTTTGCCCCCAGAATGGGGGGAAGGGGTGGGCAACCCCAGGGGAATTTGAATTTGCTATTTTATGGATTTTTCCAGATAATAGCAACATCAAATTCCCAATTTTTGAGGCATTGGATAATGTCAGTTCCTCACAACCCAAAGAAAATCCCTCAAATCACATTAAAAAGGTATAACTAGCTAAAACTAGTGTGAGCTGCGTCGGTGTTTCTAATGAAACAGTAATGATGAAAAGGTAAATTATACACCGTGAAAAGATGAAAAAACTTACTGACGTTTCGGACGCTAGTCCTTCGTCGGAGTAAAAGAGAAAGAAGTGGTAGAAAGGAGTGTATATATGATAGAATAAGACAAAAGAAACCAATGAGAGCAAGGTAGGCAAGGAAACAAAAACAAACAATCAAAAGACAAAAGGAAAGGTTAGTTGAAAATAAAGCGTTCATTAATCCCGTTGGGACTAAGAGTGCCCAATAGGTGAATAAGCCGCATTTCTTTGGTCTTGCGACAATCATTGTTGCCGTTAAGCAAAGAAAGACCGAAAACAATGAAGTCAGAAAGAGAATGGTTAGTTAGATTAAAATGGCGGGAAACTGGTTTGGTAGGATCGTTATTGCGAATATCATAAAGATGATTGCAAATGCGATCACCAAGACGGCGGCCAGTCTCACCCACATATAAAAGATTACAGCGGGTACATTTAATACAATATACAACATTAGAAGTGGTACAAACAAAATGGTCAGTGATTTTAACAGTAGATTTGGGACCGACAACAGAAGTGTGAGAGGCTATGTGAGGACAAGTATAACAACGTTTACGAGAACAGCGAAAAGTACCAGGTTCTTTGTTAGAGGGAAGAACTCCCTTGACCCTTGAAACTTGAAACATCAGTCACTTTCCTTGACATCTTGCTTAGTGTTAATGACGACCGTCTTAGCACTAGTGTCCATTACAAACCTACTGACTCTCATTCTTATTTACTCTACTCGTCTTCTCATCCTAAGCATACTCTTAACGCTATTCCGTTCTCGCAATTTCTTCGTCTTCGTCGTCTGTGTAGTGATAATCTTGATTTTTCTGTTAAATGTTCTGAGATGCGTTCCTTCTTCCTTAAGCGTAATTATCCTGCTCATGTTATTGATCGCGCTATTCGTAAAGTTTCTACTATTGATCGTACCACCGCTCTCACATCTCACACTCGTCCCTCTAATGACCGCATTCCTTTCACTCTTACGTATCATCCTATTAACATTTCCATTAAGCCCATTGTTAACCGCAACTTTTCTCTGCTTGACTCTGATACCCGCACTTCTGCTATTTTCAACAACCGCCCTCTCTTTTCCTATAAACGTGATCGTAATCTCCGTTCTTTCTTGGTCAAGGGAGTTCTTCCCTCTAACAAAGAACCTGGTACTTTTCGCTGTTCTCGTAAACGTTGTTATACTTGTCCTCACATAGCCTCTCACACTTCTGTTGTCGGTCCCAAATCTACTGTTAAAATCACTGACCATTTTGTTTGTACCACTTCTAATGTTGTATATTGTATTAAATGTACCCGCTGTAATCTTTTATATGTGGGTGAGACTGGCCGCCGTCTTGGTGATCGCATTTGCAATCATCTTTATGATATTCGCAATAACGATCCTACCAAACCAGTTTCCCGCCATTTTAATCTAACTAACCATTCTCTTTCTGACTTCATTGTTTTCGGTCTTTCTTTGCTTAACGGCAACAATGATTGTCGCAAGACCAAAGAAATGCGGCTTATTCACCTATTGGGCACTCTTAGTCCCAACGGGATTAATGAACGCTTTATTTTCAACTAACCTTTCCTTTTGTCTTTTGATTGTTTGTTTTTGTTTCCTTGCCTACCTTGCTCTCATTGGTTTCTTTTGTCTTATTCTATCATATATACACTCCTTTCTACCACTTCTTTCTCTTTTACTCCGACGAAGGACTAGCGTCCGAAACGTCAGTAAGTTTTTTCATCTTTTCACGGTGTATAATTTACCTTTTCATCATTACTGTTTCAAATCACATTAGAGAACTAACAAATAGCTCTACTAACATTTGCACAAAGCCCAGGAATCTAACCTGGGTCACATTTGTAAGAGGCAGAGCATTAGCAGCATACACCAACTACTAGCATTGTATATCTAAATGAGACTTCAGAGCATCTGTATTTTATACTGTTTTATGGATGAAAACATTTCTTTAAAATTTAGATTCCATAATATGGATTTTCAAAGGAATGCAGAACATAGTGAGGTAAGTGTGACATCATAATTTATGCACTAGGATGGAATACTAGATATATGTGTAAAGCTAAGAAACATGTATTGCTAAAGAAAACAAACCTTTACATATCTAAGTCTGCCATAATTTTGGAAAAATGGTCCTAAGTGTTGTTCATGTAGTAGCTATATAAACAAATGTTGGGGTAAAACTGAAAATTCTCATAGCAAACAAGAAAGAACATCTGTATTTACAGTTATAATCATGCTATTTTCTATATTTTTGTTCTGAAGTGGTTCTTCTATGATCAATGGAATCCCAACCCAGTTACACAGGATTGTGAGTGGAAATAGTGGTTGGAGTATAGCACTTTCAAGGTAGAAAATGAAAATGAAATGAAATGAAATGAAAAAATGAAAAATGAAAAAAATTATTTATATAGCGCGGATTCAACATGCGTTTTCAAGCGTGCTTTACAATAATCTTAGAATTAATGACAGATTGCTTTTATGCAATTTACAAACATGAGAGGTGATTAGTATGAAGTGTAGGCACTGAGGGTGGTCACTGCCAGGGTTTCTTTTTACGTCCTCAGTGGTTCTTTTATGTCCCCCAGTTTAAAGTCCTTGTCCGAGAAGACTTGAAGGTCTAACCATTTGCAGATATTATTACAAAGGCAGCACCTTCTCCTAAGTTATTTTAAGACCCTGAGTGTTGGTCCTCCCACACAACAGACCGCTGCTCTTACCAACTGAGCTAACCGGGTGGCGGTTGAAATGAAACAGTAATGATAGTACCATAGGATTACAAGGTGCTTTGTATGTATTTATAGTTTTAATATTACTACCACCTGTAATGGTATAGTGGTGTGTGATGGTGGTAGCATTTATACAATGATTATGCATATAGTAATATTGATAGAAAATGAAGTACACTATTAAAACTAGACTGGAATCCAGTCTAAACAGCTTCTTATTTTCTATATTGTGGTGCATGTTTACAGTGATGGAAATCTATTGGCTGTGTTACAAGAACAGTTCATAGAAATAAGGTAATATTTGCATTTCATCCCATTAAGAAGATTGAGTATTATATTGAAATTTAATCGCTCTGACCAACTTTTCTTTATAACTTTTTTACTGTCAAGGTCTCTAAAAGATGATTTTAATAGTGTAGTTGCAAAGTGTCCTGGTAAGCTTTTACGGTAACCAGTCGTTTCACACAATTGCTTTTTGCACAAACCTGTTTGCACAATTATGACCTGTTCGCACAATTCCAAGAGTCGTTTAGCACAACTTTAAAATAAAGTAAGTGGTCAATAAGAAGTCATGAAAATATCTTTCCTCTGTTTCTGTACATGGGTTTTCATATCCCTAATAACTCTGTTTCAAGACTTTATTAGCACCCGAGTTGATCGAAAATTGCACAAAATGAACAGTGCCATTGCTTCCAGAGTGCCAAAGTGTAATCTTTCCTTGACTTGCCAACTTCATCACCATTAAACTTTTTGTATATTTATTTGCTTGTTGAAAGCTTGAGCATATATCTATTTTCTCCAAAGTGTTAATGAGAATCTCAAGGTGACTACAACGAAAGTGAAAAAAGAGTCAGGCTAACGAACTGTTACAAGCGTAAAAATAAGAGTTTTACGACTACAGTCGACTCTCCCGTAAGCGATTACCTCGGGACCAGGAGAAAGTGGTCGCTTACGGGAGATGGTCGCTTACAAGAGTTAACACAGGAAGCCCAAACAATGGGAATCCTAACACAGGAAGCCTAAACCATTTATAATTTTGTAACTCACGTGTAAAAACTAATGTATTAACATTTAAGCTGTTTGAATGTGCTATATGTTTACAGTACTGTAATTGTCATTATTTCGTTCGGTTTTTAATACCCGATGACTCTATGTCCTTAAAGGGGAACACCACCCTGAGAGAAGCACTTGTGGAATAAAAGTTAATATTATACTCAACTTATTCTTAAAGTCTTAAGTCCCTCTCTTTCGTAGCTTTCGAGAAATCCTGCCTGAAAGTAGCGATAAATTGAATCCCAGGAGGCCGCCATCTTGAATACAACACTGAGCCTACAATAGGTCAGCAGATGCTCTGTGTGATGTCACTGCGTGCTTTAATCATATCAGTGATGAGAAAAAGTTCAAAACAAAGAAGAAAAACACAAAAATAATGAGTTCTTCTTCCGAGGAAAGGCTTAAAAATTCTTCAGAACCATCGCTAGATGAGACTGTGTCACTAGAATTTCTTTCCATGAGTTGAGTATAATATAAACTTTTATTCCACAAGCGCTTCTCTCAGGGTGGTGTTCCCCTTTAAAGTTTTTATTGTTAAAGGATCTGTCACCATTACTGGTCCTTGGGTGGTCGCTTATGGGAGAGGAAAAACAATGAAAAATTCCATAATTTTAACCCGAAATTTACACGATTACATGAAAACAACATGGCGTTGCTTGTTTTATAAAGCATAAAGGTATTTTGGTTTTTCTCCTTGGCAAGTCAGAAGCAATAAATATGTCCTAGATATTCAATTTTTCGATGAAGAAGAAAGATATACAGTTATTTTTTAGTAATTTTTTCAACAAACTATTCTACAGAGACTAAAAACTTATTGGTAGCGAAAAGACCCCGGCCTATGAAGTACCATAAACTGAGCTCGATTGTTTATTTATTTTTATTTATTTATACAGGCACATCCTATTTAGCATCAGCTAGTTTAAAAGGAGGCCTGATATAACATAAATAGTTTACATAAAACTACTTATAGGAGACATAGACTTTACATTTACGCGATAAATTACTTTAACACAGTTATCCTACCCCAGCCCAACCCATAATTAGTTCCCACACATAAGATGGCGTTTTAGCTTCACTTTAAATTCTTTTAGGGTATCAACTTCTCTAACACTCCTAGGAAGGGCATTACATATGACCGTACTCCACTATACCTGAAAGAACCCTGGTACTTGGAAGTGCGCGCAAGCGGCGGGCGCAGCATATCTCGACCTCTGGTATTGTAATTATGGATTTGATGCACATGTTTGAATTCAGATAGCAGGTATACTGGCGCCATACCATGAAGGCACTTTTAAACCAGTAAACACTTTAGATATTCTCTATGCGCTTGTAGGCTGGGCCAGCTAAGCGTTGGTTTCAACTCATTGGCTCCCAGAGACCAACTTTCAATGATACAGGCAGCACGCCTATTCAGCTTGTCCAGATAAGTCTTACTCCCAGCGCTACAGCTATCCCAGACTGATGCACAATAATCAAACAGTGGCAAAACTAAGGTGTTATATAGCATAATGCAGGTAGATCTAGGCAGGATCTTACGTGCTCGGCAGAGTATACCTAATCTAGACGAGATTTTGTTACCAATGTATTCAACATGGTCCTTCCAAGACAGAGTATGATCTAAAATTACCCCAAGGTATTTAAAATAAACTACTCTTTCTAGGCGCTTGCTGTTGATAGCAATTTCCAGATTATCAGCTGCTGTGATCCTCTGGTGCATTCCAACTAGCTTGATCTTTGTTTTAGCTAGATTAAGTACTAGACAGTTGGTCTGAAGCCAGCTCATGATATTAATTAAGTCGGTACTTAGCTGGGTTTGAATTTCATTGACTGACTTACTTGCAAAGTAGAATCGTTATTTTGTTATTTACATTCAGATGATGACCTCAAATTTATTCCGGGAAAGGCAATAGATCATTTCATCTTACTTTTTTAGTGCAAATAATAAAGTCAAAACAAGTGTAGTGCTTAAGAAGTATTTAAATTTTCACATAAGAAGAAGGAGCGATCTTTTAAAGGAAACGCACAAAGTGAGGCCATCCTACTGAAACAAGCACTTAAAACTCATGTTATCATTAATTTTATCATTTATAAAAGTTGTTTTTCAAATAAATATACTTCTAAAAATTAGAGAAGTAATTTTAATTTCATGTACATAGTTATATAAAAGTTGGGCTAAACGACTCTTGGAATTGTGCAAACGGGTTCATGCAAAAAGGCATTGTGCAAAACGACTGGTAATCGTTTTTACTACATAGCAGTGCTCAATTACTGTATTTTGTGTCGTGCAATTTAGCTAATTTTTCCCATAATTATGGTTTTTGTACTAGTTGAAAGAGATACTTTACCACAGTGGCGGCAATTAGCTTGGAGTCAGGATTGTTCAATGCTGGCCTGTTCATATAGGTACATATATCTCTGTTCACAGACTGAAAACACACGGAATGTCTCTTTCCTTTAATTATGTAAAGAATAAGATGTCCTACCCTTACCACTTTTGCCATCAACCAAGGAAATTATATATATACACATTCCAATGGCTCATTAATTAGGGAAGAGACGGGTATTTATCATATTGTAATAAAATCTTTGGAAAAAGTAATGTGATGGGGGCTCAATGGGTTGATGTGGGGAAAAAACGTGTCCAACCCTCCTTGTTTATGCCTGCTATATTACTCTATTTTCGCAGAGTTTTTAATCCTTTCTTGCATGAAAATCGGTCATATGATAAAAATGCTTATTGACTGAGTAATTAGGTTTGGTCAGACAGGATGACATTTCGCTCTTGTTCATTTGTGCAACATGACCTTGATTCAAAATATTTCATATCATGCGAAACACAGAGAATATCAGTGTCAGTATCTAGAGTGAACAGATTATATTCATCATTACAACAAGATTTATAAATAAAAGATGTTCAATTCTGCTTGTTTTTGTGTAAATTTTAATATTAATGAGCAATGTGGAACAAATTCCACAGACCAGAGGCAAAAGTGCAAATATAACTTATGATGTTTGTTGCTTTGGTTATTTCTTTTATAGTTGGGGAGAAGTTGCTGTGTTTGATCTTGGTGGTGAACTTCTCTTTACTATTCCACAGGTAATACATACATGTACATGCTAATATCACATACATTATTAGGCACTCAAATAAATTCAAACAAATAAATTTCCAAAGTTCAAAATGGCTGGTTATGGTGGTTATGGTCCCCAGGGGGGAGGGAGGGGGGAATATTCAAATAATATACAAAAGTCCTGAGGGATTTCAGAGATTTTAGCTCAGTACAAACTTTCATCACACAATTGTCATCACAGCATGGACAGAAAATGAACTATCGAACTATAAATTCAATGATTAGACTGATTCCATACGTCGTAGTTTTCACTCCTACAGTATGTGGGTTGTGGTTCACTCAACTAACAACTTATCTCACTTTTACTAATTTTCTGTACATTCAATTCAAAAAGAGGCGAGCATGTATTTTTAATTAGCCAGGAGCAAATTCCCTCCAAGCTGTTAGAAGGTTTATATATTTTTAGCGTTTCCACTCAATTGTCTATTTGAATATAAAATAATAAACTTACATTTCAAAGGAATAGAATAAAACATGCAGAGTTATGGTAGGAGTTTATTGAGCTCGCAAATGTAGTGTCAAATGTAACAACATTTGAATAACACATAGAATGAGCAATCTACAAATGAATAATAAAATTGCTTCTATCCATTTAGAAGATAGAATCAATCCAGGCAATATATATATTAAGTAGAGATCAATAACATTGTTTAAATTTTATTGATTAAATTTGTTGATAGCTCAATCGCTATTCAAAGGTTAGGGTTAGCACTTCTTACTATACACTACAATCACTTGTTTCTTACAACCACTGACTTCATGCATCTTTCAGCCTTCAACTGAAATATCTTAATCATTTAGTCACAAATCAAAAACAAAAATAATTCAGTTTCAAATCCCGTTGGAAGATTACATGTACATATGCCAATACCTCCTTGTGCTTGATCAATTGCTTGTTCTGAAATAACTTCCATTTTATCTTCTGGTTATATGAACTGCGATTTCATGAGACAGTCAAAATGGCAGCAAAACAAACCCAACCAAACTCTTGAACAGGGAATAATTTTCTCCATAGGACACCTTTTGTGATAGGCTAAAAATTTTCAAAATATATAACGAGCAACATGACTGGAGGTCACTCCATGGCAGCAGCGTCAATCAAAATGAAACAAGCAATGACTTAGTTGGTGTGTGAGCGATATCCAGGAATCAACAGGAGAGCGAAAACACAGAATTATGGAATCAGTCTAAATGATATATCTTTTGACAAAATAAAATGTTAAAGTTTAATCTATAAATGTTGACGTTTTTGAGTATGCATATTTTCAAAGCCTTTGAAATCGTAAATGTAATCTCATCAAATATTCAGTGACCTTAAGATGTAACAACACCATCAACGATAGACTGTCCATGTGCATATTACAACTCAAAGCAGTCCATATTCTGTCAGAAAGGTCTAGTACTATATGTTGGATATCTAGTACATAAGTAATTTTTGTTTTTCAGTGTTTGACAGGATCAGTAAGTCTTCCATCTAACCTTAGTATGGCAGTTTCTGGTTTAGTTTTTATAGACCACAAGAACAGCCCACAATGGTAAGATGATAAATAACTTATTTGCCAATGCATCAACATCAAAAAGGTTTATGTTTGTTATGCAATTTTGAAGAAAAACAAAATGTCTGTTAACAAACAATATTATTTATAAATATTAGTTTATTAGCTTTTGCTGACTTGAAATTGTTTAAATTTAATATGAGTTTATTTATCAGGTCGGCAGAGCTTTTGGTAATAAATTATGATGGTACTCTAACCAACTATCTGGTCAGGTAAAATGAACAAAAGTACTACAGCAGATTGTGGTGTGTTAATAGAAACATTTTTGGACAGATTATTTAATTTTAAGATTTAATTTTCAGCCCAACCAATGGTTACCAGGAAAATCACACATTTTCGTTTACCAATATCTTACACCATGGTGTGTACTGTGTGACATATATTGCCCAATTCAAATTGCTAGTTATTGGCAGTGCTGCTGAAAGACATGGAGATACCTTTCTAGGTAAGCTTAAGCTAAATTACACATAACTTGTAGGTATATATTTGTTTTTGTGGTAAAACACAACACCAGTACCCCAGATGTCCTGTCAACCAATGTTGGCAGTGTTAGTATAGGCCATTTCCTTAATTGCTATTGCAATTTCTGTGACTGAGCCATCTCCAACCTGGCATAAGGATCTACTATAATGGTTGAAACCTGTATTTGTGTCAGTATATGAGTCAGTTTATGTGTCGGTGTATGTGGCGGTATAATATGTTTCGGTATATGTGTCAGTACAGTTATGATCATGGAAGTTTTATATATTTGTATCTTATATATTTTATATTTTTAGCTTTCATTTAGAATTTTATACATCTTTTACTATATACTATATATTTTATTTATTTTATATATTTATATTATTATATACTATTAATACTATAATTATGTTATATTTATATATCTCTTTATCCAAATTTATTCAATTGAGTGACTTAGTTAATTTCTGCGCATATGAACATATCCACATGAAATATGTGTGTTATAAATATTATTATATTATATTATATAATTATTATAAAAAATACAAAGGCACATTAAAAATTATTTGTTCACACATAAAGTAAAATTGTTTCCCCAAAATTAAAATGGGTCCCAGCCACACATTCACATGATAATGGGAGTCTTGTTTCACAGCTGCATTTCTCAACTGTTTAACAGCAGTTCGTTGACCAGCTGCCAACCATTTAATGGCTGTTTGTTGTGATTTTATCATGATAATCAACAGAAGAAGTACCATCAGCATTAGACTGTGGTTTATCTGCATGGAGAATACTGTCTGGCTTTCCTTACTACAAGCAAATAGAAGATAACCATATTGATATCCAGGTACAGTACTATGAAAACTGGATAAATAAATAAATTGTGCTAAACCAAAAATTTCTCATTCTTCATCATATCAAGGTTTCTTTAATGCACCATTAGCTCTTATTTTTTTCAAGGCTGGTTCTGATATGTTTAAGAGGATCTCAAAGCTTTCATTATTCCATTCAGCAGCAGGAAAGGTATCAAAATGTTACTGAAGTTAACTTTACAACATCTTAAATATAGCAAATAAAAGGTAGTGTATTAGTGATGTACTTGCCTCTTGGGGTCCCATTTGAGCTGACAGTTTGCTTAATTTGAGGGTTTTCATTTACTAGGTTTTATGCTGTAACTCCTAAAATGCTAAATTTCAACAAACAACTAGAAAGCCATCATCATTTTCTTGTGGGAATAAATAGAAATGTTCAGGGGCTATTGTTTTCTGCTGCTTTTTGATTGACTCCACTACAGCAAAGTTTGAATGTATTGTTATCCTACAATTTGATTGGTTCTTGCTGTCTAAGTGGTCCCAGTGATAGTTAAGTGGCACTGTAAGGGGGGAATAGGAATGCAACTAAAAACTAGTAAATTATGTTTTGAGTTATTACTCCTTGTAATGTGGAAAGAAGGGATATTATTTTTGATCAGCAGAAAAACAAAGATTTTTGTGAATATCTAGCTTTGCTCTTGTTCAACAAGATTTTGTCACAAATTTGAAGCAGTAGCAGAACATTTTGGAGTATCACTCCCAGTTAAATAAAGAAATAATTGTGAAAGTTGTGGCCTTGATGTTTTTCTGCTCTGCACAGGTTTCAATAATTACCAATTATTGGTTCTAGCAATTTTTAAATTCCGTTTGTTGTAGGATGGTATTTTCCATACTTCTCTTTCACCTGATAAAACAAAGCTTGCTGCAGTTCATATATCAGGAATGTTATCTGTCTGGCATGTACCTTCTCTAAGATACAGTAATGCTTGGGGTCCAGATGATCAGGTATGCAATAAATCTCTAAAATAAATATTAGTCAGTAAGTTTTGTTTGTTCAGTGTATACTGTTCTTTTGTAGCCATGTGTTGAAAACCCTGAAGACGAGCTAGCATTCAGTGCTTCAATGATGTTGAAAACAAATAAAGGTATTTGTAAGTTTTTTTTTTCTAAAATGAAGTATATTAATTTAGTAATGAGAAATAAGATGTTAAGTTAATAAGGTGTTAACACATCGGACTAGAATACCGAAGACGTGGTTTCAAATCCTGCCAAGGGCATATGATATTTTTCTCTTATTCTCTCTACTTTATTAGATAGTTGATGAGGCCGGCAACTGTCTCTTAACCACAATTTTTTTACGCCTTTAGCTTTCTTTTCTACACCGTCTAACTTTAGCACGCTGTCTCAAAAAATTGTCATTTTGAGACAATCTCGTGCCCAGAGCCTTTTACTCTTACTGTGCATACTCAACGAAATATATAGGCTCTGAAAAACTCCACTGACAGACAGCCAGATTTTGGCTGTTTCGCACATGCGCATAATCAAATTTAAATCAGAAGTTAAGCCTACCAACTGACAAAAAGAAAATGGTGAACTGTTATGCTCTGTGGTCTTTATGAATGCCCATTGCTCTCAATAGGATGGGCTTTGAAGATAGGTTTAAGCCCAAAAAGGAGGTAGGAAATACTGTAGTTTTCTGGAGCCTTTTCATTTCGTTGAGCATGAGCATTAAGAAATAAAGGCTCTGTGTATGAGATTCGATGAGACATCGACATTGTTTGGATTGCGCATTTGAGGATCATGTTTGGAATAAGAGTGCAAGTGGCAAAGCTATTTTATTTTGGTACAGCTGCCTGGATTTTTAACAGGCTATATATTGCAGTATCATTAATGTTGCTGTCTACTTAATAATGATGTTATCTATTTCAGCAGACAGCATTATTAATAATATTGTTTTAAGTAGACAATAATTATAATAATAATAATTTATTGAGTATTAAACAAGTTTCAATGGTAACCAGTCAATTTGCCCACAGACCAATTCGCCCACGTGTAAAATCATCAAACATGCGTTTGCCAGCTCGCCCACATTAAAATCAATTTAATACTCAATAAATTATTATTATTATAATTATTGTCTACTTAAAACAATATTATTAATAATGCTGTCTGATTTTATATGTGGGTGAAATGTTGTGGGCGATTTGGTCCGTGGGCAAATAGACTGTAAACCGTTTCAATACTTTACGATAGGAGAAAGAAATAATAAGGGGCTTTGTTCTAAATTCAACATTTACTTTTCAATTGTCTGCACTATCATTTTTTATTCATTCATCAGGAGACACATTCTTTGGACTAACAGATGTCAATTGGTGGTCACAGGAAGTAAGTGGGTCATTATAATTCACAAGTATGTTGTTCAGTGTTGGTTATTTTGTGGAGTGTGTGGGTCATGTTATTCACTAGTGTGTTAATCATTGTCAGGTCTTTTGTGTGTGGGGGTCATGTTATTCACTAGTATGTTAATCAGTGTCAGGCCTTTTGTGGAGTGTGTGTGTGGGTCATGTTATTCACTAGTATGTTGATCAGTGTCAGGTCTTTTGTGGAGTGTGTGTGTGGGTCATGTTATTCACTAGTGTATTAATCAGTGTCAGGTCTTTCGTGGGGTGTGTGGGGTCATGTTATTCACTAGTATGTTAATCAGTGTCAGGTCTTTTGTGGAGTGTGTGTGTGGGTCATGTTATTTACTAATATGTTAATCAGTGTCAGGTCTTTTGTGGAGTGTGTGTGTGGGTCATGTTATTCACTAGTGTATTAATCAGTGTCAGGTCTTTTGTGGGGTGTGTGGGGGTCATGTTATTCACTAGTATGTTAATCAGTGTCAGGTCTTTTGTTGGGTGTGTGTGGGTCATGTTATGTACTAGTATGTTAATCAGTGTCAGGTCTTTTGTGGAGTGTGTGTGTGGGTCATGTTATTTATAGTATACATATTGCTCTCATAACTGGCTGCTGCTAAATTGCATAAATTTGGAAAATAAATGTTTTTGGAGTTAAAATCCTTTTAGATAATTGAGCTTGTTGATTTAGATAGATTTCTAATGAAGGTAATGAATCCTTGCTTAAAATATAAGAATTTGAAGTTTTGCAAATGCACCAAAACTATGCCACCAAGGCTTCCAGTGATAAATACATACAAAACTTTTTTTTGATCTTTCATAACTTCTTTGGTATTCAGTCAAGTTTAAAAATTTTTGGGAAGTAGTTTTCATGAAGTACTTTATCCAATAGCGTCAAATGCTTCTGGTAAAAAGGCCTAATTTTCTCTATTAGAAAACTGAGTCATGGGAACTGTGTTTTGTTGATCAGTGACAGTTTTTTCATTCACTTAGTATCTTGATCAATAGGTCTATTTTCCATTTAATATGTTTTAAGGCTTTGATACTTGCACACAGTACAGGAGCAGTAACAGTTTCATGTTTAACTGAAAGGTAAATCTATTTTAATTTTTTATTCCATTTTTGTTTTTCGTTTTTAAAGAATAGCCGGGTGACACTTAGCACATTTAGTTATATCTAACATAACATCAACCAAATGATTTTTAGCTTGTACAATCTTCTTGGTCACTCTCCTGAGTGGTGTGGACCTTGGCCTCACATAACACAGGCTCATCATGGTGGATTTCTAATTCTTGAGGTAACATTAAAAAATTAAATTAAATTGACTTTATTTGATGAGGGTGATTATATACATTACTGGTGACCCAGTAGTTTTCATTATGGCCCTCCTACAATTAATAAACTGAAATGAAATAAGAATCCCAACTGGCAAGGAGTCTAACCAGTTGGCTATTTACAAGCATGGTTGAGAAACTGAATCTGAACTAATCAGTGATCAGGACAAATACAGTCTCAGTTAGTGGCCACAGCGGGACTCCAACCCGGCACCACCGGATTGCGAGACCGACGTTATGACCACTCGACCATGCTGCCTACTTCAAAGTAGAATATATAATAGAATAGAATACTAGTCTTTATTTAAACTATCAATTCTACATGTAAATAGTTGAATAGTAAAATATTTCTTAATTTGTAAAGTTGCATCTTTAAGTTATGAAATTCAAGGTTTATACTACCATTATGTTGCTGACTGTGACATTATTCCAGGCTTTTGAGTGTATTTGTGTTCATTTTTAATACCAAACACTAGCCATTATGAGACATCAGATTTACAGTAAATATTGTGGTAACCTTGAGTATAATAATGATTCTTTTTAGACACTTTGTATAAACCAGTCAAAATTTGTATAATTCATTAAGCCTGGGGTGACATCACAGTCGTTAACATATTCAAAGTATAAACCTTCATAACTTAAAGGCACAACATTCAAGTGAAAAAAGTTTCACTATACAACTATTCACTTTATGTAGAATCAATACTGAAAGTATTGTATCAGGGGTTAGGTGCACTTTAACAACGTGTCACTTAGGAGCTTATACAAACTTGTTAAAATATGAACATATACAGATATCACTCAATTTGCAACTAAGTTTTAATATAATTTCAGTGTGAAAACTCTATTTCTAAATCTCGATCCAAACCATCAATAACTAAAGACAATGAAATGGATTATAATGAAGATGATGAAGATGATGATGACAGTGAAGATGATGAAATAACTCTTGGCCATAAAACCAGAGCATATGCTAAACAGGTATAAAATGAATTCAGTTTACTACCAAAGTGTAGTATAAGAGTAAATGGTTTGAACCCAGGTGTTAAAATTTGGTGTGAAATGAGATCGTCCAGGTGAGCGTAGTCTTGAGAGAGACTGTTGTTGGTGGTGACTGACTTTTCGACAACCTTGCAGAATTCATCTTCGGATCCCAGTGACTGAAGATGACTTCCGCTCAAGTTCTTGGAACGTCATGCAGTCACCACCAACAACAGCACACCAAAAATGTAGTATGCTTTGGTTGTTTATAAGAAAATAGGAAACTCATGATTACTTATTTTTTATGCTTCTTAGGTATTATTTTTTCTCACAGAAAGTGAACGTTTTCAACCACCAGTCAAAAGACCAAAGTATGTCACTACGTATTGTTGTTGTTAAACCCTAGGAATCCCAAGTTATTACATATTGCTATATATTGTTACTATTTTGGTCAGTGTGTAAAGAAGTGTGTAAAATCATAGCAACAAGAATGTGATACTACACAATACTAGAGCGTATACCATATTGTAAGAAATTGCCAAGAATTGCACAAATTAGTAAGTTCTAAGTGACAAAGTTAAATAACGAAATTGTACAAATTATTTAAAAGTTTTTAGGACTACGGTCTACTGAGGTCTACTGAACTTTCTAATTGTGCAAATTTCTTACGTTTTTCACGGATAGTGGTAGATGCACTATAAACCGTAGACCTACAAATCTTTGCACTAATTTGTACAATTGTGTTAACTTGTTCACGGATAAATGTTATGCACTCTATGATGATCAATGTGCCATTACATGTGCATATACCATAAGTCGGGCTGTATGTATAATGAATTAAAGGATTGGTCATCGATAAGAGTGCAACCATAGAGTTTTGGGTGCACGCGGGAGGCTGCTAAACACGAAGGAAGCGTAAGAGTCGCACAAGGCGTAGCCGAAACCAAAAGCGTGAAAAAGCAAAAGCGTAAACAAATCTTAGTTAATCGAGAAAAATTCAAATATTCTTTAATGCTGAAATCTGCATTACATAGGGCGCGCTACTCAATTGACGTTAGCGTGCTCCATCGGTTTTTGGATGCGCGCTCGCGCACGCTAATTAACCAATCAGAGCGCGCGTTATCTCGTGGCTAGGTTATATTGTACGATAATACTACATACCATAACATGTATATACCGTAATTCGTATGAATAATAATGAAATATAATAGTATTTTTTTTGAGCATTGTTTTCAATTTTCATGTTCGGTTGTGTTTTGTTTTATCAGAGTGTTATATCGCACTTACCGACTGGTTTGTATCCGTTCCACAACGCCAGAAGAATTGTACTCTAGAAAGGTAAGTAAGGCTGAATCATAACTTCCTGATCTGTCAGTAAAACTTGTCATAAATACACAAAATGCTTTTTAATTCTTTAAAAAAGATTGAGCTAGAAGAATATGGAGATGCTTTGGTACTTGCCCAGACATATGGATTGGACAGCGATCTTGTGTATCAGAAACAGTGGAGGAAGTCAAGAGTATCTGTGGCTTCTATCCACGATTATTTGGTAAGTAACACCGTTGGAAGAACATGGATGGAAAAAAAAAAAAACCGTAGTATTGGCACTTATACCTTCACTTATCCCTTCACTTATATAAGAAACGCAGTGCTAGACAACAGGCCGCCCAATCACAGTCGTCCAGTAAAACTAGATTAAACTCTGCTTTGGGAACATTATGTCGTTTGACGTGGCTCGCAACCTATGATTGCCCTTCGACATTGCGTGCCATGAATGTCATACTGTGTTTTCGTAGTTCAAATCTTGGGAGTGAAATATTTCATTTTTTTATAGTGTAGAAAACCCAAGAAATCTTTTCCAGTTCGTGTAATAGTCGTGAGTCCCTAGTACTATACTATGTCAACTATTTTTCTTTATGTAAATATTTTTTAATTAGAAGAAAACACTCATTAACTAAATATCTCTTATTATCTATTGATTCTGGAAAGCCATGTCAAATACTTCGAAATATTATACAATTTAAGCAATCGTTTTCGGTACATTCTTGTTTTATCTTGTAGAGTAAAGTTAAAAATCGCTTGTGGGTACTTAATGAATGTGTAGAGAGAGTACCTGATACTTTAGATGCAACCAAACGATTACTGGAGTATGGCCTGCGAGGCACTGATGCAAAGGTGATCGATGCTTTGGGAAAGGGAGAAAAAGACATTGGATTCATTATTACAGAACAAGAAAATAGTGATGAACACCAGAAAACTCTAGAGGAAAAGCAACAAGAACATAATAAGAAGATTGAAGATTCACTTGATTTTACAAAGTATGAAATATAAATGAATGAGCTTTGATGTGGTTCACATGTAAAAGACTTGCAGTCTGTGCCACTCAGCTGACAGGCCATTTAAAACAATTCTCATGAGAAATAAATCACGTTATTTTTGTTTCTTTCAGTTTTAATCTTGAGCAGCGCGATGTATGTCGTTATCGTCTCAAGTTATTACAATACCTCGATCGTCTATCCACATATGAAGCTATCTTAGGTGGCCCTCATATAGCACATGAGGAATATTCCAAGGAGTTCTTCCAAGGCTTCAGAGAAACCAATGTAGTACAGGCTGCAGTGCAGTATGCAAAGGTGGGTTATGTAAAAGTTATTTTCTCTGCAAGTCAGCTGTGAAACGAATCCATGCAGAACTTTATCACGCTTTTTTAGATGCAAGCGTGACTCGTAACACCTAAAATTCCGACGTGTCATTGGTTTTGTATTTAAATGGGTAAAAGTTTTCAGCCCGTGTGCGATATTACGCCGTCCAGGCAGGACTGGTGGAACGGGAGCCGTTTTAGAACAGGTAAACTTGACCATTGCAACACATAAACCCGTCATTTATGGTTAACCATTCCAGTTCATTCATGTTTGTGCAGTGTATATTTTGCTGTTATCATGCTCGTTATCAGGTAGTTTCATATTGTTCGACTGATTGTCCTACCAATATTTCTCTCCAGTCCTTTCTGTTGTTGTAGTTTGCAGTGCTTTATAGTAGTTCTAATTTTGGAAATCGCTTATGACCTATATTTCGCTTCATAAGAATACTTTTTCTCATTCGTTAGTTTTATTTTCAGTTTACCTGTTTAGACAGTTTCCTATCTTATGTTCTTTTACGTGGTTCGTGTTTTTTTACATGATTCGTGTTTTTTTTTTTGCTGCAACACTTAAGTTTTATCCAGTATTTTGATATTTAAATGCCTTTGATACATTGTTAAGCTATACCACCTATGCGAAAAACCATTTTATACATTTTTATTTAAATTTCTGTTCTTCTGTTTTCCATTGTATATTCCTAGCGGCAGCAGTCACAAGAATTAAGAATTAAGACAGGTTTTTGTATTTTTTCTTTTAAAAGTCAACGCTTACCCAAAAGTCGTGGAACTTGCTTACCACCTTTTCATGTGCCAACGGTCTGAAAATCAGGGGGGACGATGATACAGTCAACTTTATCTTCGTTCATTCCCTGGTAAAGTAAAGTACTGGATTCGCATAACTGTCACTTTGGCACGTATTTACTATTTTAGGTGACATCAATTAAACATTTATCTAAAATAAATAAACTAATTTACCTTTTCAACAATCTGACAAAATGCATTCTGTAGCACCACTGCAAATTGGATCAGAACTATAACGTTTGGATGGGCCCCTGGTCAAGCTGGAACACTGGAAGTACCTGCATGCGACCATTTACGAGGAATACTAACGAACATGTTTCATCTTCAGGATGGTGAGTGGGAAGCACTGGATGCTATCTTTACATACCATGGCCTACACACTCTCCCTCATAGATTAGTGATTTTGAGTAACTTTTCTGAAACAAAACCACCATCAGACTATGAGGCTCTTTTACCTGAGGTTAGGTAAGGTTCACTTCAATAATGTATTGTGTATATGGTAACCGGATGTTTCGCCCACAAGTCAGTTCGCCCACACCGTTTAGCCCACAACATATCGGCCATCAAATCACTTTCGCCCACACGATATCATGTCTTATAAATATACACATGAAAAGCTTTATGAAATAGAATTTATGTAATGTTAAGTCCATCAAAGCAATGATGGAACTTTTAGAATAGCATTCCAGTTGTCTCGATGAAAGTCCAAGCGCTGAGAATTGACTTCCAACGCGAACGACTTTGTTGTGACGGAGACTTGCTCGTCAATGAAGTGAAACCAAAAATCGGTCAGATTTTCGAAACAAATCTTGGCTTTCTGAAGTAAATCTTTATTAAAAGCATGATTATTTAATCTAATCGAAGATTTTTGTAAGTATCAAGGCGATTGATGGGTAAGGAAAAACACCACGAAAGACTGAAAACTTTAGAAGCAAACGACTTTGTTGTGACGGCAACAAATAGTTAAAAGTGTAAAGCTTGTGCTCTTCAATGAAGTGAAACCAACAATCGGTCAGATTTTCGAAACAATCTTGGCTTTCTGAAGTAAATCTTTATTAAAAACATGATTATTAATTTATTCTAATCGAAGGTTTTTGTAAGTATCAAGGGGATCAATGGGTAAGGTAAAACACCACGAAAGACTGAAAACTTCAGACGCGAACGACTTTGTTGTGTGGGCTAAAATGCTCGTCAATAATTTCAATAAAATCATCAAAACGTGAAATAAAGCCTCGAAATCTTACCTAATCATTGAGAAATAGCACTTCTTTCGCTCTGCGTGGTTATTTTTTGAATTTTTTTGAAAAAATCTTAAAACGGGCTAAATTCAAAAAATAACCACGCAGAGCGAAAGAAGTGCTATTTCTCAATGATCAGGTAAAATTTCGAGACTTTATTTCACGTTTTGATGATTTTATTGAAATTTTTGATGATTCCCCATACATTTCCTTATAACAGGACACCACAGAAACCAAGCTTGGGCTACCTGTGGTCAATGAAGTGACTAACCAACAATCGGTCAGATTTTCGAAACAAATCTTGGCTTTCTGGAGTAAATCTTTATTAAAAACATGATTATTTTTTTCTAAGCGAAGGTTTTTGTAAATATATATTAAGGAATTAAGTGAGATTTAAGTTGTTTTCCTAAAATCACGGCATCACAAAGTCGCTTGTGTGCTGTTTGCTTGCTGTTTGCGAGGGTGTACCTCAATGCGCTGCATTATGTTTACGAACAATACACGCGATCATGTATTGTTCCTATTTTTCTCACCTCTCATGAGCAGAGAACAATCATTTGCTTGACCTGGAAGGCTACCGCAATGCCCTCAACCGTAGAGCAAGTGGCAAAGTCCACTTGCCATTCTACATGCTTGTTCAATTTTATGTAAAGAAGCTAATTAACCTTATGGGGCTAAAGATTCCGCTAGTTTCAGAAGAAAAACTAAAAAGAATACAGAGAAAGAAATATCCGGAAATTTGCAATGTAAAGTGTTAAAACTATGGGAGGATTATTCCAAGAATGAGAAATCAGCCACTACGCTTTTGTAATGTTCAGTTTTGGACGGACCAATTCGTGGCCATTAGGCTTAATTGTAGATTTCTTTGTTGAAACTTTTTGCCTGTAAATAAATTGATTACTTCCATATAACCTTTAAATAAATTGTATATTTGTAAATAAAACATTAATGATGGCAAAAAAAACGTAGTCATTTGCTTCTTACTATTAAAGAACGGCTGAAAAGGAGGCGGAGGCTACATGCAATGTAACTAGAACCCAGTCTCAGCGTGATGCAAAATGCAGCATTAGTTAAATATGGCGGATATTAAACGAAAGCTGGGTTTAGCTATGACCCGACTCTCCAGCTGGTAAAACATTAATTTCGTATCAATATAAAGTATGTTGTTCTGTAAAAAATAAGCCATGAGTTTAGGCCTCGTTGACATTTACATCCGAGTTCGCGAATCACAACTGCACAGCACAGCGCGAGATACAGCGCGATAGATCTTTGACTTTCATCGAGACAACTGGAGTTAATGCTATTCTAAAAGTTCCATCATTACTTTGATGGACTTAAAATTACATAAATTCTATTTCATAAAGCTTTTCAAGTGTATATTTATATGACATGATATCGTGTGGGCGAACAGACTTACGGTTGTGGGCTAAACGGTGTGGGCGAACTGACTTGTGGGCGAAACATCCGGTAACCGTGTATATACTTTATGTGAGGTTAGGTAAAGTTCACTTCAGTAATGTATTGTGTATATACTTTATGTGAGGTTAGGTAAAGTTCACTTCAATAATGTATTGTGTATATACTTTATGTGAGGTTAGGTAAGGTTCACTTCAATAATGTATTGTGTATATACTTTATGTGAGGTTAGGTAAGGTTCACTTCAATAATGTATTGTGTATATACTTTATGTGAGGTTAGGTAAGGTTCACTTCAGTAATGTATTGTGTATATACTTTATGTGAGGTTAGGTAAGGTTCACTTCAGTAATGTATTGTGTATATACTTTATGTGAGGTTAGGTAAGGTTCACTTCAGTAATGTATTGTGTATATACTTTATGTGAGGTTAGGTAAGGTTCACTTCAGTAATGTATTGTGTATATACTTTATGTGAGGTTAGGTAAGGTTCACTGCAATAATGTATTGTGTATATACTTTATGTGAGGTTAGGTAAGGTTCACTTCAGTAATGTATTGTGTATATACTTTATGTGAGGTTAGGTAAGGTTCACTTCAGTAATGTATTGTGTATATACTTTATGTGAGGTTAGGTAAGGTTCACTTCAGTAATGTATTGTGTATATACTTTATGTGAGGTTAGGTAAAGTTCACTTCAGTAATGTATTGTGTATATACTTTATGTGAGGTTAGGTAAGGTTCACTTCAATAATGTATTGTGTATATACTTTATGTGAGGTTAGGTAAGGTTCACTTCAATAATGTATTGTGTATATACTTTATGTGAGGTTAGGTAAGGTTCACTTCAATAATGTATTGTGTATATACTTTATGTGAGGTTAGGTAAGGTTCACTTCAGTAATGTATTGTGTATATACTTTATGTGAGGTTAGGTAAGGTTCACTTCAGTAATGTATTGTGTATATACTTTATGTGAGGTTAGGTAAGGTTCACTTCAGTAATGTATTGTGTATATACTTTATGTGAGGTTAGGTAAGGTTCACTTCAGTAATGTATTGTGTATATACTTTATGTGAGGTTAGGTAAGGTTCACTGCAATAATGTATTGTGTATATACTTTATGTGAGGTTAGGTAAGGTTCACTTCAGTAATGTATTGTGTATATACTTTATGTGAGGTTAGGTAAGGTTCACTTCAGTAATGTATTGTGTATATACTTTATGTGAGGTTAGGTAAGGTTCACTTCAGTAATGTATTGTGTATATACTTTATGTGAGGTTAGGTAAAGTTCACTTCAGTAATGTATTGTGTATATACTTTATGTGAGGTTAGGTAAGGTTCACTTCAGTAATGTATTGTGTATATACTTTATGTGAGGTTAGGTAAAGTTCACTTCAGTAATGTATTGTGTATATACTTTATGTGAGGTTAGGTAAGGTTCACTTCAGTAATGTATTGTGCATTGTATTATCTTTTGCTTGACGCACCAGATCAGTCATAATTTACTGTTTGGAAATATTGTTATATTTCTATTTCTAATGCATAACTTTTAGTGAATCTTGCAAAGACGTCTTGGATTGGGAGCAAAGATGCTGGAGGGCAAGTGATTGGTGTGAGAAAGAAGAGTGTAAAAAGATGCTGAACTGGGGAAATGAAGTAGACAATGGAGATTTTTTGTATGAAGGAAACCCTCAATTGGAAGTATATAGGTAAGACTGACTGACACTTGAAGTAATGACAATAATAATGATAACCATGGCCAATGATATTAATAGAGCACAAACGTTATGCCATCCACGTTACTCATAGCTATGTTTTCTTTTTTACAGAGTTAAGATAACACCAGATTTACTTACCCTGTGGTATAAGAGTAGAGCATTAGAAATTGAAAGACTTTCTAAACAAGTAAGCACACTTACTATTGCTTACTATCAATCACGTGACTTTTTGGAGTTGACTGGGGGGCAACTAGCGGATGCTAAATCAAAACATATCAAAATGAGTTCTCACACTCTTGTATTTGACTATTTTCACGACATCAAACCAGAAAATGAGAGATCAAAACAACCTCCAGGATTCTACAAGCCATCAAAAAAGAGCTATTACCGGAAGTGACGTCTATTGATAGCAACCTATATAGATTTTGCTGATTTAAGCAATCATCTCTCTTTTAATAAATTTATTTTGTTTTGTGCAGGTCTCAAATTCACTAGCCCTTATCAAGCTGGGTAAACAGAAACATATTCAAGTAATGCTCTCGATGATGTTTTCTTTGTTTAATAATAATGAAGCAGGGCGATGTCAAATACCTGCCCCATGTGTAGGACATAATAAGTACTCAAGACTCTAGTAGAGTCGAAAGCTCAAAGTATGCTTAACAGTTTTACACAGTACATCAAAAGTTTAATTCACTATATTAATAATGTAATGTATATCCGTCATACACTAATTCAGTACCCTTTTTTATTTAAGGGTCTTGATATTTTGTACGATGACCTCCTTACTATGGAAACACTCATTTATGAGGTAAGAGTATCGTCCTGACTTGTTGATTGTTCCTTACTTGTTAGTCATACATTGTATTGTTGTTATTATAGTGTTGTACAGATGTACATCTTGGCCTAGAGGATTTCCAGACCATGACTGATCTGGAGAAACTACGTATGATACTAGCAAAAGTAAGTCGAGTCCACCTGAAATGAAAAACATCGATGTTGATTGTTCTTTAATTTCATTATATCAATATATATATATATATATGTTTTTTTTAGTCGAGCCAAGTGCATTTTGTTAAGGACTTTAAGCGTTGGGCCTTACCATTCTTGAACAGGATTGATAAAAGAAATGCTGGTTCTGAAAACCGTATAATCCATCAATATCTAACGGACATTGCCAAGGTAATTAACAGTGACATCATCGACACCAAAAATTGATGATGAATGCTATAAACTTTATTCATTTACATGTTTTAGAGAACTATCAGTGATATGACTTGATTAAGAAAAGTTCAGATCGTTGCACTGTTTTGTTTCCCAGTTGTTTGATTTTCTTCATGTCAAGTCTGACCTTATGATGAATGATTACATTTGTAAAAAATGAAAAAAATAAATCATTTTCGCTAAATCAAACATCTTTAGTGTTGAACATGTTTGTAAATCCGATTTATACTTGTTATAAATCGTTGTCTTGATATAATGTTTTTGACATTGCTAATTTGCGCGTTAGAAATAATAAAGTTAGTATAGGAAATCGCACGATACACGTACACTGAATTTATAGGTACGATTGATGTTTTGAAAGCTTTCCAAATTGTATTAGGCGAGTTCAATTTGAGACTTTTCAGAACATCACGAGTATCTATAAATTCCGAATCGTACGAGAAGATAGTGCAATTTTTTGTTTATAATGACAAAACTGAGCAACTTAATTGGGACTCTACAGAGTACAATTTGGGATTTAATTGTACTCCTCTTGTCCAATCAGAATTGAGTAATTTTGTAGAGTGTGTTATGACTTGTTATAATAAAATTATCAAACAAATATTATCTGTTTTATAGTGTGATCTGACGTACGTCCTGAAAGTCTTTCAGAACTCGACAACCGAGGTAAATCGTGAAACATATTTTTCAATGTTGTAAGATGTCTTATCGTACTGTAAAGTGTAGTGTCTGGATTTATTAGTGTCCAGTGTCGTACTGTGTCATGTCATGTCTTGAGGTTTTATCAGTGTCGTACTGTAAAGTGTAGTGTCTGGATTTATTAGTGTCCAGTGTCGTACTGTGTCATGTCATGTCTTGAGGTTTTATCAGTGTCGTACTGTAAAGTGTAGTGTCTGGATTTATTAGTGTCCAGTGTCGTACTGTGTCATGTCGTGTCTTGAGGTTTTATCAGTGTCGTACTGTAAAGTGTAGTGTCTGGATTTATTAGTGTCCAGTGTCGTACTGTGTCATGTCGTGTCTTGTGGTTTTATCAGTTTCGTACTGTAAAGTGTAGTGTCTGGATTTATTAGTGTCCAGTGTCGTACTGTGTCATGTCGTGTCTTGTGGTTTTATCAGTGTCGTACTGTGTCATGTATACTAGTGTCGTGTCTTGTGGTTTTATCAGTGTCGTACGGTGTCATGTCTACTAGTGTCGTGTCTTGTGGTTTAATTAGTGTCGTACTGTGTAATGTGTAGTGTCGTGTCTCGTAGTTTATCAGTGTCGTACTGTGTCATGTTTAGTGTCGTGTCTTGTGATTTTATCAGTGTCGTACTGTGTCATGTTAAGTGTCGTGTCTTGTGATTTTATCAGTGTCGTGAAGTGTTGTGACTTGTGTCTGGTGGTTTATCAGTGTCGTACTGTGTCATGTTTAGTGTCTTGTCTTGTGATTCTATCAGTGTCGTGCTGTGTCATGTTTAGTGTCGTGTCTTGTGATTTTATCAGTGCCGTGTCGTGAAGTGTTGTGACTTGTGTCTGGTGGTTTATCAGTGTCGTATTGCAATGTTATTTAATCTAGTCTCTCATTGCTTCTTGTAATCGTTCCTTTAATCCTCTTTGCAATCATCATTTCAGCTGAAAGAGCCACTCATAGTCGACGTAGAACGACTTATGAAACTTTCTATTGAATGTATATACATTTGTAAGAGGTGAGAATAAAAAAGGTATCAAGTACTACGAGATCAGTTTTTTTCATAATAGGCAAACATATTTTTATTGTAAAAAAGATTGCGGTTGAGTTTGCTGACCGGGCACGAACTCGCGAATAAATTGCAATAACAATAACTCTCATAAGTCGTAAGTATGTAAATAAAGGTTCAAAGGGCGAGGTCTTGAATTCTAATGCAAAACCATGCTCCGTGCGTTTGAAACTGGTTTAAAATATCTAAGCCCTAAATTCCATTGTTTCGATACACACGAAATAATATATTATATTGAATTCAGATAGGTAGATTACTGTTGCTTCGTTCTTTTGGAAATATAATGCTTACAATATATCGGTGTGATTAAAAACCTATCCCGGGTTTATAATTCAGCCTTGTGCTCTCCGTTGATATCATTCGTCCCGGCTTTAAGAATCTGGGTTTTCCGAAGAATTTAATAACCCACATCAAACAATGGAGTTAGGGTGTGGTAGATTTTTAATTCTGAATATATTAGGCTATGATCCAGACGGATAAGTTTCGTGTGTAATACTGATACTAAATAAATAATTTCTTATACAGAAATTCAATCTGATTAATTTTTCTAGAGACGATCAAGTGGATTTGGGTTTTAGTATTTTGGACTGCCTACCTCCCCCAGACGAGGAGTAAGTGACGTCAGTTTAGTGGATACACTGATATGATACAGTGAATGTAATATCGCTTGTTATTTTCTGCAGCATTTTATCAGATCATATCCGTGAACTGAACAAGCAAGTAGACAAGCTGGAGAATCAACTTCGGTAAGAAGGAATAACATGGATTTTACTGGCCATATACAGATCACACTAATTAGTATTGTATTTGTGTTTTAGTGCTTGTCAGATTCTTGACAAACATCGTCTTTCTAAAACCGGTTCATTATATCGTCGACACAGAAGTGAGTGTTATTGTCATTCTTCTTTTACGATTGGATAGGAATATCCCAACGAACGTTTTTCGGGACAACTAAACGTTTTTACACCATTAACTTTTATCTCAGGGAAACATTGATGAAGCTAAAAATTTGATGACTACGTTAGCAACCTTGACCGCCAAACGGTAAATGATTCAGTTTACATCAGTTACTGGTATCACCTCTTGAGCTCATAAGAAATGGTTTTACTCTAGATCACCGCCAGTAAAAGAAAATGATTGGAAGGAATTGCTAAAGGACTTTTTAAGCCTACAGCAACTGGTGTATGACTGCCTTGACTCCGATACATGTTACGAGGTATGGCACCCAAGACATGAGAGGGAAGGGTACTTCACTGAGTGGTAATTTTAATGACTTTTAAGTCTTTAAAAAGCACTCATTAATAATTCATAAGCTTATGTCCACCATACACGTCACGTGCATGGACCTTTATACCCGATAAAGTCCTCTTTATTGGTATTCAAGTGACTTAATAAGACACGGTGTTCTTTATATAAAGCCCACTCGCATACTATGAGGATGACATGCATCAGGGATGAAGTATGTATCCAAGTTTAGATGAAGGCTTAGAGCCTCATCAAGGCCATAGCCAACCCTAAAATTCTTTGACTTACGTGCCTGTCTTTGCCTTGGCACGCAATATCCAACATGTGGGAGCTTCTATTGAATCTGGTTTGCGCATGCCCGTGACGTTCAACTCTCTATCGAAGTATAAAAAATCCATGTTCGGACGTGTATGGTGGCTCCATTTTGAACCAAAATCTTCATAAATGTTGCATGAGTGTCTTAAGCAGTTCAAAAACGAGTAGATCGTGTTATCAGGTATAAAAGCACTCGGCTACGCCTTGTCCTTTTATACCTGATAAACACCACCCCTACTCGTTTTTTTAAACACTACTTAATTCACTGTCAGATTTTAACGAAGGCACTGCTCCATTCTGGAATAACCGAGAATACTTCTCCTTGCTGGTCAAATGTTGCACCAAGTCAGGCATTGCAGAACTTCAACGACTCCCCAAGATCAGTTATCAGGGACCTCGCCTTACCATACCGTCAGTCTGTGGAGCTGGTATTAGAGGCAAGCAGAGAATACTATAACTCGTCAACTGATTATCAGATTCTGCTATGGAATTGGCCCAGGTACGGTCTTAAGTTACAGGACATAGATACACTAGGATTTTGCTCCAAAACTACTGTACGTTTTCGCATTAGGAAAGGTGTTTTCAACAGACCTTGAATATTTGTATCGTTTCTGTTACTTTTATATTCCTTAGAACATGTCTTAACTGTTCGAGGAAACGACCTTTTTCAAATCCAGGAAGAATTAATCTTATCGAAAGCTCTTTCTTTGTTAAATGACTTTGGCATTCAAGTTCTCCCATTGGAAGGTAGGAAAACGTAATGAATGCTGTCACGTTGTAATCTATTAATGTATCTGCAGTATATTAGAGACCATTTTTTTTTATTGTAGTACGTCTTGGTGCACGATAAAGCTTGGTTTGGTTTCAAAAGGCTTAGAAAGCTCGCCTGTGCCTACAAGAAAAACACAAAAGGTAATTAAACTTACCGTACGATCATCGACTGTTAGTATCAGCGAACATAGTTAGTTTATAACATGCACTTAGAGATGGTAATGTCAAAGGCGGTTAAATGATACACCGCGCCGCCCGACTGTGATAAAAATCGATGAAAAAAGAGCCTTTTATTTCCGGACGAAGCGACGTTAGCGACCGTGTGTGTATTCCATTACTTATTCATTAGCGAAAACATCCGATGAGCGCACCTAGTTTTTAGCTAGTTATCTCTTCGAATACATTATAGAGGTTTTAAAAAGCTCTAATCTCGATTAGCTTCGTTTAACGTTATTTCAAATGAAGATCGCAATACGTAGTAGTGTCCAAAAAATCTAAAATGCTATGTGGGAGTATATGGAAAACCAAAGTTCAAATACTAGTGGGAAAAAGCCATGCCCCACACGCACTAAGACGGTTTACATCAAAAAAATTGGCCACTAAAGGATTTTAAAAATTTATCTAAAACAATTTACATGATAAAAAAATTAAATAAGAGCATGTTTTAGTGGGGAGGGGAGGAGGGGGCTGTGGGAAAATAGGGGGGTCGTCGTAAGCTTTGAGGGCTCATAATAGCATCCACCACCGCATCAACAGGGTTTTTTTTTTTTTTCTTTGTTTTGCTGTTCAAGGCGCGTCCCTTCTACCGGTCCCCTCCTTTCGGGGCCTAATGCTCGAATGCCCCCCGTATAATTCCACCAACCCCCTCCCCCTTCCGAGCTAAAGATGGATGCGTCCCTTATATGAGCCAGACAGGGGTGCCACGGCGACTCCTACGAGAAAGATCAAGCAATAGGGCAATAACGTTATACTTGTAACAGGAGGTCGCAGGGTTTTTTATAAAAACCTCATCTCGCTTCAGCTATTCAAATCCACACAAACCCACCACAAAGAGTAAAGTTTTTTCTGTTTATTAAAATATACAGGTCAAAAGCAACCGGCTTGATTTATGTTATTTGTTGCTGTTCGAGAATGTGCTGATTTATTTTCTATTAGTCGAATGATTAACAAGGTTAGCATAGGCATTTTTCCTGGACAATGGAAAGTGTGTGCCAAAGTTGCAAAGAACGTAACGAAAGGACAACTATGCCTGCTTTGTCTTTAAACCTCTCTTGGGAAGCGCTTGCAACCCATCAATAAATGATTCTACCTAATTGCCTTTCTATTCACAACCTAGGAGCGTATGAAACACTCACTGACAATTCATAGAATTGATGCTGGCTTGCTGCTAAACAAATTACCCATATGATCAAATGAAAAATATGGCGTTAATTGTGGCAAAAGCTTATTCCGATAAACACAAAGACTTCAAACTCGTGCAGCCAGTGTGTTGACCCTTTCGAGTTTTGACGCTGATGCGGAAAGTCTATTTAAGACTTCTAGACTGGGAAATAACCCAAGTGCCTCAACGTCAAAGCAACAACACTGCCCTAGTTACTTAATCTAAACGGCTAACCCCTGAAAGATCTAGTTCTAAATTCGTGCACAGGGAGCGCATATCCTCTCAAATGTGTGACAACTAATAACAAAAAACGTGTTGCTATTCCTCTACCCCTTGAAAAAAATCGTTTTAGTTATCGTGTTGACGTTATGTGGAATAGTTTACCTCCAACATGTACAAAAGGGTTACGATTTAACACAGCATTCATGAACAAGGTTTTCATTTATTTATTTAATTACTTTTGTATATATATTTATATCATCTGTATATAGTTATTCCAAATTTTCGAATTAATCCGGAGTACTTTACTGTGTATAAATAAACTGTCCGATCATACCTTAATGAACAGTTGCCGCGCGGATACTTCTTCATATATAAGAGTCATTGCTTTTCGGTTGTTGGTTAGTTCTTAGTCTAGTAGGCCATTACAAGTGTCAGGGTCAAAGAGCAAACAAGAAAAGAAGAGTTTATAGTAGTAGCCGACAGCTATCGCTAAAAGTGATTTTTGTTACAGCGGCATATGGTGGCCAAGCAGCTAATGAAAGAGGGTTACCCATTATGACCTGGGCCGTGTCTGCAGGTTTATTTATGTTTTACAATGTTGGGAGTATGCCAGGAGAGAATGCATCAACATCAAGGTATATACCTTGTGTGTTCTCAACAGAGACTTGGCGCACAGGAAAATGAAGATTATAAAGC
>WHPX01000594.1:0-49544 GCA_011057435.1 Actinia equina
ACAGCTGATGTGACGGAAACATAACCTGGAACCTAAGTTCAGAGGCTGGGAGCGAGGGATTAGTCTTTATTTCTCTGGGGGGGGGGGGGGGTGGGAGGTCATTAATTTTAGTGGGGGGTGGGGGGCTGAAACAGAATGTGGTTAGTTTTAGAAAATGTTTTGATTTTTACCTTGTAAACCATAACATCTGGCGACAGACTACAGATGTAAAAACGTCTGTTTTTGGTCTTGACAATGTGCGATGCTACTTTTCTCACCAAAAACAACTTGTGACGAAATGTATTGCTATCATATGAACTTGTAACGAACACCTTGTAGAATTAAAAAATTCATCATCACCTCATAATCATTATCTACAATGTCTTTGTCATCATAAAATATTTGGGATAAATGTGCTGCAGCCCTCCTTTGCAGCCATTCTTAGGGTCATCATGCAAGGTTTCCCTTCCTTTGTGGGGAGGAAACGGTTGCGTGACGACCCTAAGAACGGCTGCAAAGAAGGCTAAATGTGCTGCTGATTGGCTGCCTACTGTGTTTATATCAGAAGACAGAGACATGGTCACACAACCTCGTTAAAAAATATTTTAATTTTTCCAAAAGACAATTAATTACCTGTTTAATGATGGGCTGACATCCTTTTGATGTTGTGCCAAGAGAGCTGTCATCAAACGGGATATCATGCCAGCCAAGGACCTAAAACCAGTATTGAAAAAAGATGTCTATAGGTCTAGGAAATATTCATGATAGCTCCCACATTTGGGGGCTGGGCTGTAGTAGTTGGAGAAAGGTCTGTGTTGGGTCAGAGGGGAATGAATGCAATTTCCAAGGGGTGGGGAGGGTCTGAGGAGTGTATAATGTGTAGTTCCATAAAATATCCATAGTTCCCACACAGAGGGGATTGGAATTTCCAAGGGGTGGGGAGGGTCTGAGGATGGTATATTGTGTAGTTCCCAAAAATACCCATACCTCCCCCACAGTGTAGGTTTGAGGAGGAGATACTCTACTCTCTTCAACATTACAAGTTTACCCCTAAAGTTTGAATAAGTTGTATGATAATGCTTACCTCAATTTTATGCTCATTGCATATTCTCTCCAACTGTTCTTGTCCTTCTGTTGCCTATGCACAAGGCAAGGAACAAAAAGACATTAAAGAAACAAGTATACAAAAATATTTTGGAATTTTCAACACAAGACTCACCCCCTCCCCCATAGATTTTCTGTAATTACCTTCTTTGTGTCTCGATCTAAAAATATTATTCCTGTAGCATAGCAACCAGGTTCAGGAAGCTGAAACTCCAAGTGACTTTCCCTAAAAAATAGTAAGATCAAAATATTATTCCCCAGGGGGTAGCGGTGTGATCAAAATATCATTCCCCAGCGTAGTGGTGTGATCAAATATCATTCCCCAGGGGTAGTCGTGTGATCAATATTATTCCTTAGGGGTAGTGGAGTGATCAAATATCATTCCCCAGGGGGTAGTGGTGTAACCAAATATAATTCCCAGGGGTAGTGGTGTGATAAAATATTATTCCCTAGGGGGTAGTGGTGTGATCAAATATGATTCCCCAGGGGTAGTCGTGTGATCGAATATTATTCCTTAGGGGTAGTGGAGTGATCAAATATCATTCCCCAGGGGGTAGTGGTGTAACCAAATATAATTCCCAGGGGTAGTGGTGTGATAAAATATTATTCCCTAGGGGGTAGTGGTGTGATCAAATATGATTCCCCAGGTGTAGTGGTGTGATCAAATATTATTCCTTAGGGGGTTGTGGTGATATTCAAATATTATTCCCATGGGGCTAAAAGTGAGGTCAAATATCATTCCCCATGAGATCCAATGTCATTCCCAAGGAGGAAGTCGCAAGATGAAATATCATTTCCCCAGGGGAGAACATAGTTACCTTATGAGGTTTTGGTACATTTCATGTGGGTGTGCCGTCATGATTCCAGCACCATCACCTGTGTTCTCCTCACACCCACATGCCCCACGATGACTCATTCTTTTCAAGATGATCAAGGCATCTGTGACAATCTGTCAATCAATGTTTTAAGTATTCAATAAAAAATCACCATCATCACAATAACCATGATCACAATACTTTTATCATCATCATCATCATCATTACCACCATGTGGCTTTATATCAATCATTACCATCATGCATCAGTGTCACTATCAACTTCACTATCATCTTCATCATCATTATCATTATCTTCACCATAACCAATCATCATAATCATTACTGCCATCACTACCATATTCAATACTATCACCATCATCACTATGACATCAGATTTAAGACCATCAAAGACACTCTAATATTCTTCATTCATGATTGTAAAATATTACTAAGTTGATGCCTATAGATTTTTTTCCCTTCTTGTATTATTTCAACTTTGGACAAGTCCCTTAATAAATAAATAATATTAGATCAAAACATGTCTTAGTCCATACAATGCTTGAAAAGCATTTTTAAAAGTAAAATAGTAAAAATCTACAACCAGTATTCATTTATTAATTATTTTAAACTTAAAACCTTTTTTCCTTTTACATACAAAAGCGAAGATGAAATACAGAAAACATATCAAAAACAAATAACTTTTGAAAGGAGGTGAGAAAAGGTGAATTGTTTTCAGTAGTTTTGGCTTTGTGACTCACTGGTTAAAATTCAATAACCCATCAACACAAAGACTGCAAAAACAAGATCATTAATATATAATTTGAAAATAAGCTTCCAAATTAATTTTGGAACAATATCTTTTGAGTAGAAAAAGTCCTCGTTTTTTTGTTGTTGAAAGATTAAAAAACCATAAATGCATTTGCTACAGAAAGAACGAACGATTATGATCTTTGCGAAGATACTTTAGGGTCGAGCCAAGTGTCGTCTGTACAAGAACTCATTGTCATAAGGTTTTGTTATGGAGCAAAGTTCAAAGAGCGTAAATTATTCATGAACAAGGCATCCCATTATGTGTGTGATCTCACACTTATCTATATGATGGGCGTCCCAATAGTTGCATAACGACCAAGAAAAAAAATATTTTTGCTGTAGAATACATACAGATTTAAAATAGAAAACTGGGATTTTTATTAGAAAGGGAAAAATAGGACAAATAGTTAAAAGAGACGAAATGTAGACAGAAAAAGGAAGGTTATGATCAGAGCATCCCACTCACAGTGAAACACTGTAAACAATGTAAAACAGTGTACAATAATAAAATAATAACACTTGCAGCTCTTCATTGCTTTTCCTAAGAAGCAAAATATTTTCGAATTTTAAGAGCATATTAAAGCTTATGAATGTAAGGTTATTTGATAAAACAAATTCCTGTGATATTAAAACAAACGAATCCCATGTGATAAAATGTGAAAAAATTTACGCACACGAAACTGAAGCCGATAAAGAGCCAAAAGATCCATTTTTTCTCACCTTGTTGGAGCATTCTCCATTGATCTTTACAATAAAGCCAAGGCCACAAGCATCCTTTTCTAATTCAGGTGAGTAGAGCCCTTGTTTTGGAGGGTAACTACACCCAGAGAGAACCATTTCTCGTGCGTTTTCTTCTTCAAAAGACTTCAATTTCTCAGCACTTCACGAACACTCAAATACCAAAATTTTTCTATGTTTTAAAAATTCAAATACTTATGAGCCTCTTTTGGTGTTATATCTGCTTATTTTTGGGAGTAAATAGTGAGAACTTTGGATATTTTCTCCCGCTCTATGACTTGTTGTGTTTCTCGTGCTCACGGTATTCTCACTGATTGAACTCTGGACCCACACACGTGCTCTATCATGCATGGAATAACAAGTACTTTTACTTCCGTTTCGCCAGTATTTTTACTTCCGCCGCGGGAAAATAAATTTAAATAAATCCTCCCTCTAAAATGTAGAGGAAGAAGAGTTTTTCTCAGCTTTTGGGTTCAAAATGAGCATAAAATGAGATAAAACTGGCCATAGCTAGCTTCATTCTGAATGCCTCTTTTTATTACCCTTGTCAGACTATCAGTGCCAAAGGTAGCCCATTAATTTTTAGCCACATTCGTAGCTATATTTTACAAGTAAACTGTTTATGATAGTTTTTCGTAATAAGAATTAATAGAGAAAGGAAGAAAGAAGTAAGAGTATTATTATGAAGGAAAATAGAGTAATAATAGTAATTTGCGAAACATCGCGAAATTGGGCTTGCTGGGCTAAAACGGTCTAAGGGTCTGGGTAAAGAGTGGTTTTTATTTAAACGAAGCGCGGGCTTCAACGAACAACAAAACTAAGAAGTTGAAGAAAAACGCTGCTTTTCCAGTCATTTGAAAACAAAGTTTTTCTTCGAATTAGTATCATGAGGCGGGCAACTCTAGGTGCTTTGAATAATGGCAATCAGCCTCGCCAGGTTCGTGAGAAAAAGATGTCTTTTGGCGCTGCTTCTACTCGACCTTCGATCGGAGGAAGACTTTCTACTGGACGGCCGTCAATGAGCTCAAAAAGGTAATGAATTAGCTCAATTTTCAGCTGTTTATCTTTGATTCGAATGCCAGAATCAATGGCAATTAGTAATTTAAGAATAATCTCAAGATTATTTGCGAAAAATCTTTATATTTCGGCGTTTAGTGGATTTATTGTGTCTGTTGTGACATAGCATCCATCGCTCGAAGCTGAACTGCAAAGTCTCGGCAAAGTTTATCGTATAATATTTATTTTTTACGATGTTTCTCCATATAAAGTCTTAAGTTTTTGACATACATTTAGTATGATTTGTTTATTTGGTATTTTTCACTATTATCCCATGTAAAGCACGCGGTTTTGTTCAGCTGAGAACCTGTTTATCATGATATCGGCAATTTTTTTTGTTCTTGTGGCTTTCCTCCAGGAGTTCAAGTCAGTATGGACGACGGGAATCCTATGCACACAATCAAGTTATGAAAGATCCAAGGAATTTGTCAGACAAAGGTAATGATTTCATCTTGAACTAAACAATAGACCCTCCCCTCCCCTTGGAAATTTCAATCCCCCTCTGTAGGGGAGATATGGATGTTTTCTGGTACTACACAATATATCCTCCTCAGACCCTCCCCACCCCTTGGAAATTCCAATCATCCTCCGTGGGGGAGGTATGGATATTTTCTAGAACTACACAATATACACTCCTCAGAGCCTCCCCACCCCCCTGGAAATTCCAACTATACCATATCAATCAAAAAAATTAATGCTCTTTGCTTAATTTTTTAGGTGTTTATCGTAAGAACATAAAATACTTGATGGAGGTATGTATATTGATAACTACAGTCCTTGCAATATGAAGTAATATTGGTGAATATAGACTCACAGTTAGGTAAATATTTATTGATAATCACTTCACCTTAGGAAAATAATTGTTTTTGTATCATCACATTAGTGATTATTTGATAGAAAATAGACAATGTTAGTTTTAAAACTGTAAGGAACATGCATTAAGAAATGGCATGCACAATCCTATATTCATCCGTAGGTAATCATAGAGAAATGGCACAGCATTCTCAACCAATCAGCACATGCAATTTTCTATATTCATCTGGGCAATGATACCAATAATTTTTTTCCCTTGACCTTCAGTTTTTGACAGAGTCCAACTATCCTAATCCTATATCAGAGAGGATTCTTAGTGCACCTCCTATGAAGGAATTCAAAAGGATATTCATGGTAAGAGGGAAGGGGTTTTTTTAGCCATCACACTTTTATCCTCTGACTCTTAAATTCTCAGCCCTCACATTAGTCTGCTGTAGTAACAAAATGAGTAGACCTTATTCGTGGTGTGACAATGTTTTCCCAATTCATGCAGTGTGACAAAACTCCAGAGGATTCATTTTCTTTTGTTTTTACTCTTCAAAAAATCATCAGTATCCCAAAGAATACGAAAGGAGTGGAAAGGTATAACGATGATATCCTTACAAGTTTCAAAACAATAGCTGTTCATTCCCCTAGAGGTTTTTCATATTCAATTGGGAAAACATTATCACACACAAATAACATCTTTTATAAACTATTATATGTTTCTGCTATGTTTCCTTGTATTTGACATAATTTTATGCACTTTTTCTGGTCAATAGTTTATTTATAAGTACATTAATCCAAATGTGAAGGATAATTCAGCTATTGATAAGAAACCAGAAGAGGAAATCCCAAGGATTTTCAAGATGATTGGGTAATTGACTTCTGTATATATATAATTTGTAATTCCATTGTAGAAAAATAATGAAAATGAAAATATGAAATATGTAGGATTTAACAATTAACATGGCTCCTTCGTCCACTCAAATTCCAATTGGAATTTAGAAGTTTTTGGTTTTTGCGGAAGGGAGGAAAAGTGGAAAACCTAGAAAACCCTCGAAGCACAGAAGAGAACCAACAATCAACTACATTTGACTTTCAGCTCGGCAACACTCGGACCTAGGTCACATTGGTGAGAGGCAACCACTCTCAGTGCTATGCCACCTGTTCTTTGAATATGTTACGTATGTTAAGGCACCTTAAAGTTATATTTATCATAACTTATTTATTTATTAATATCTTTTCCAGGTACCCTTTTACCATTTCCAAGAGTTCTATGTTTTCAGTTGGTAGCCCTCACACTTGGCCAAATCTACTCGGAGCCTTGTGCTGGCTAATTGAACTGACCAGGGTAGGAAGTTGTTACACTAAACAGAATAGTTAATTCGAGTAATATTAGTAATAGTAAATTGGAGGTATCGAAAATATTTGGCATCATTTGTTTTTTAAATTGCAGTTTTCGCTCAACATTGCCGAGGACATTGAAGGAAAGGTCATGTTTCCTGATGATACCTGTGGTGCTGGTGCTGAGGGACAAGATGGCTTTGGATATGTTGATAGGGTAACACTGAATAGAAGTCCTCTTTGAATTATACATAGTTTAGAACCTCAATCTGCTGAGACATCAGTGTTTAGGGCTTTTCTCTGGTTCTAGCATTTTCAATTTTAATAAGGAGTTTCCCTGAGGAAATGACCTTGAAATAAGGAGTTTTCCTGAGGAAATGACCTTAAAATAAGGAGTTTTCCCTGAGTTAAAATATATTCAACTTGTGTCAAGTAGTTATCCTGTGCATGTAATCTGGAATTAAGGATTTTCCCCCAAGTAAACAAACTTAAATACAAGATGTTTTCCCAGAAATATGATTTGGAATTGGGATTTTCCTTAGAGTCCATGAATTTTCAAAATATTTTTCCATTTTAGCTTTACTTTGAGTATCTAGAAGAGGCATATGCTGCATTCATGAGAGGAAAAGAGTTGGATGAACTTCAAGATTATGAAAACAAATTCCTTGAAACAATTAGTAAGTCACTTTCAATATTAAATTATGCTCTTCTTTTATAATTTCTAGAACTAAATCTTTTCTAAAATTCTTTTACGACAGGAATGAAAAATGCCACAGCTTATCAAGGTAGGTGAAAAAACTCCAGTCTTTGTTCAAGGTTTCTGTCGCTCGGGATTATATACATAATAGTGATTGTATTGCTGATATTGTGCATTCTTTACTGTATTGCTGGTATTTGTGAATATTTTGACAATGAAATGAGGCTAATCCTAACTAAAAAGGCTAGAGTATAGAATGTACTTAAAAAACCTGGTATGTTTTTTTTCCTTTTTAGAAATTGAGCAGCTTGAAGAGGAGACTGCAGAACTTGAAAAGGAACTGGCAGTTCTAGAGGGACCAGTAAGTGATAATAATTAGTAATAATTATTAGGCTATACAAATATTACTATCTTCTGAGTCAGACAGAGATAGATCATTGAGAATCATCTTGGGTGGTGTAGCGGTAGTCAACTCACCCTGGGGTCTCTGATTGTTTAATTCCTGGACATTGCATAAGCGTATCTTTTATCCGATTCTCATTCATCCTAATTTCATTTTAATTTTTTTTTCAGTCAAAACTAGAGTCGCTTGTGCAACAACAAAAGAGCCTTGAAGCAGACAAGTAAATAATTATGCTGTTTTCTATCCAGACAACTATAGAGATCTTACGTATCAACATACTTTAAGAAACATCTTTCATGTGTGCACTGTTGTTGACTCTGCATTGCAGCCAAGTGAGAATAGACTAGTGGTGAGATCAATGGTGCCCACATGAAAAATCGTTTTGAAAAAATGCTCATACCCTTAACACACAAAATGATTAAGCAATTAAAAATGAAGAGGGTCAGGAGCATCATAGTATCCCCTTTCCTCCCCAAACACACAATTTTTCCCCAATGGGAACAGGGTCACAGACACCCTAGGCCTACACTCTGGAAAACCAGTTATGCTTGCCATGTCTCATAATATAATAGTTTTTTAATTCTCATTTACTATTTTAGGGACATGTTCAAGAAGTATATTTCTGATTTAAAAAGACATTCCAAGAAAATGGAAGAGAGTAATGCACAGCTGGATGAGGAAATACATGCCATAAGTAAATAACCGCAAAGTATCTCTCTCAGACCCCCCCTTCCCAATTAGAACTTCCAACTTCCTTCTGTGAGGAGGGGGGAAGTATGGATATTTTCTGGAACTACACAATATACCCTCCTCAGACCCTCCCCACCCCTTGGTAATTCCAACCCCACCTTCTCTGTTAGGAGCTATGATTTTCTACAATACTGCATGCTTTGCTTCATTATTATTTGCATTTCTACTTTTAGGGATGGAGCTTGAAGCAGTGACTAAAGAAAATGCACAACTTCAGGTACAAATGATCCTCTCTGTTGCACCATACACTGTAGAGGCTTTGCACCATCAGGTGGTGGCAGCCACGACAAGAGGCAGGAACAACTGAATCTGGTCTAGTCTGATTTACATGAGAAGGAATTCCCTTTCCTAGTCAGGGGATGTTCCATTTTTGTGCCTCCTGTCATGGCTGCCATCTCGTGACGGTGCAAAGCCTCTATAGTTTCAAAATGTAAGGAATCCCCTGACACCTACTTCACCTTTGATTCCCGCTTATTGGTTGATTTATACTCTCTGTTTAAAGAACGTTCTAAATAATCAAGAGATGAGCCCTGCAGATGTTCTGAGAATCAAGAAAGAGAAACAAGAACTAATGAAGCAGTTACAGCAATTAGAGAAACACAGAGACCAGCTGGACCAGCAAATATGGGATCAGGAGATGCAGTATGCTAAAATACATGAAGAGGTAATAACTATAATGATGATGATATAATAATGAGTATGAAGTATATGACTGTGTTAGAGGGTCCGACTAGAACATGGGAAATATATAAATTTATCATGATATGAGTAATATCTGCCCGCTGCTCTCGGTCTGTACGGCATCACCTTGAGCCAAATATTTCCCCGTACGACCCTCCCACTCAGTCAATAATTACATAAAATGATAATAAAAAATTATGATTTTAAAAACATGAAACAAAATTATAAATATGTCAGTGACATTAATATTTTATGATTTCTTTTTCAGACCGAGAAAAACATCCGAGAATACAATGAAACAGCACGAAAGTTGAAATTAATACCGACAACTGCAGAGAATGCACATGGATTTGATTTTGAATTGCATTTCGACCCACAACAGACTTATTCCAGCATACAGTCCTACTTCAAAGATAAATTAAAGGTACTTGCAAAATGTTTCAATATTTTTTCATGTGGTATTAGTAAGTCAAGGTGTGAGGTTATTAAAAACCTACATTCATTTTCTATTTTTGTTTTAATAGCCAGCATTAATTGAACTTCAAGCACAGCTTAGTGACAGAACTCGTCAACTGCAAACCCAGATCATGACAGAAGATGAAGCACTAGATCAGGTATCGAGCTTTGAATCTATTTTGTTTTGTTTATCTTAATTATTGACACTAACTTGTGCTGTTTGGTACACGTAGGTGTCAGATATGATCAATGAACGACAGGAAGAGTTGGATGCATTAGAAGCTAGGCAAGCTGCATTTGATAAAGAATTTGAGAGGAAAAAAGAGGTACAACCTCCCCTCCCTATATCCAAGAGCCAAGTTGTACAGAAGTTGGATGGTGGTATCTGATGGATAACTCCTTATCCAGTGGATAAGTCCATACTGTTATCCAATAAATTTATCCACTGGATAAGATTTATCTGTTTAATAGCACCATCCACCCTTTGTACAACCGGGCCCAGGACAATAAGCCTGAAGCGAGATGATGTTTTACCCCCGTCTCTAGACCATAATCCTTTTCACACTGCTTTTGTTTTTAATTATAACTATTGTTCCTGTATTCTCTAAGGAATCAAAAATTTTGATATGAAAAAATTTAAAAAACTATTATAATATAGAGTCAGGGGAGTAAAATGTCATCTCACTTCAGGCTTGCTTTGTATCTGATTTACAAACTTCTTAGTTATTAATTATTCTTAGGTGGGTAAGTGAAATTACAATATTGTTTTTCTAGGTTATGGCCAATGAATATCAACAACTTGCTCAAGAGGTTGACGAACGAGAGAAAAGATTACTTGAGATGAAGCAAATGAGTCAGGAAACTTTGGAGAAAAAGAATATGGAGCTTAGAAACCTTGAGGAAAAGTGAGTTATAAAAAATGAAAGCTTCTTTCGATAATCAACTATTCTATTTTTTAATTCTATTTTTTTGTTTTTAGGGCTAAGAAAAGGATCACTGATTTAAACACAGAAGTTGAAAAGTACAAAGAGTTTCTTTTGAAAGCATGTCACTTGGTTATGGAACACAAAACAAAGATGAATGTAAGTAATGAGCACCTAGATATCAAGGGTAGCGTAGCTGTAATGCACTTGTATCTCACTTCTGGTGTGTTAAGTTCAATTTCCATACTCTGCATCAAGTTAGAGTGGAGTTGGTTTGGTATCCATTGACTCAAGCATTTCTCTCAAGGTTCTCTGGTTTACCTTTTTCCATAAAACCTGATAGTTGGGCATGGACGAAATTGTTTTTAGTTGATTGTTATTTTAATTGCCAACCAGAAATTTATTGGACAATAAAACAAGACAAGTGACCACAAAACCAATTGCATAAAATGGCTGACACCTTAACATCACAATGGCAATGTTTATAAACATAACTATATATGCTAAATTTTAAATCAATCTGCAAGTTAGCCATGCACTGACATTGATCACATGTGATGCCGAGTCTAGGAAAGAAACCTAAAACCCCAGAAGTGGGAGGCACATGATAGATGCCACCCTTGAGTCGTGTACTTTAAAAAGAAATCGAAAGATTATTAACATATTTCTCTCTCAATAGAATTGTGTTGCTGAGATAGAAGAAAAGGCACAGGCCGCATTAGAAGAAACAAGAAACCTGGAAATCCCAAAAATAACCATTGAACTACCAGAAAAAGAGGAAAAGTAAAAATGGACCAAAGATTGTCCTGTGAGGGACACCACAGCAACTCAGACTTTTTAAAGTTAGTAGTTTACTACTAAAACCAGACGTCCTTTGAACTGTGAATAAAATTAGCCGACGTCACGCTCCCACGCTTCAGGCGCGCTGCTGGCATAAGAGTCATCACGCGATGTACAAACTTTATCTTCGCGCTCTTAGACTTGTAGCCCAACGGCTTCGAAAAATGTTGAGTAAGAAAGGCCGAAATTTTACCAATGGGAAAGCACTAAGCGAAGATATAAGAAGTAATAGCATCAACTCTAGTAGTGAAGCAAGGAGAAGATTATGTTTCTGGATTTTTTGCTGTAAATCTTTCTAAAATTAGAAGAAACTACAACGTTAGTGGCCAAACTGTACAGAATGCAAATTTCATTCAGGGTTCTTCCTTCTAGATATGTTTCAACATCATTTATAAGGCTGTAGCCAAATTCTTGAAACGTTGTGAATTCAAGACATTTTTTCTCAAATCTTACTGCTTTGCAACGCTCGAAATTCTCTGCCGTAAAATACTTTCATTTGGACAACTGCCATGATCATGATCATGTGATCACTCTTATGCCAGCGTCGCGCCTGAAGCATGGGAGCATGACGTCGGCTAATTTTATTCACAGTTCAAAGGACGTCTGGTTTTAGTAGTATCAGTTAGTTTGAAGTTAAAAGCATAATATGTATGTGCTGATGTATATATTATAGACTTAATACCATGATAATTTTTATTGTACTTTCCGGGTATATACAATACTGCCGAGAAGCCAGTTGGACACCTTGATGTCTATTTTTAGTAATTCATATCCTAAATACCATTTTTGTATTAAAAAAAGATTTATTTACAAACTATGGAGTGGAGAAAAAATATGGTTATAAGTCAGAATTTTAAGGAATCTTCAATCATTGTCAGTAGCTTTGTCATTTAATAACTTGCTTTGATATACTAAAACTACTGTAAATATTTACAATATTCATTCTACCATTACAGTGTGTTTGTTTATATTATCGTAATCACAATACAAGTCAACATAAGAAGATTCATTGATAATATTAAAATGTATTTGCAATGCTTGCAGTAGAGTCTCCCAGTGAAGTTCCATGGAAATTCAATGTGTTTGTATTTGTTGAAGTGTAGCATTCTTTACTTAACTGATAGCGTTTGTGAATATTCGTATGTTCAATTTAGGCTAACGTTGAGTAAATAAGCCTGCCAAGGAACACAGCTGTATTGTATGAGTTCGAAAATGGCCTTTTGAGACTATGGAACAACTGGTCAGATGACCCTTTCCACCTATCTCTAGAAAATAGCACAATTAACACCAGAAATGAAGAGCACCTCGATATTAGTAAAAAAGTGACGTTCCAGCTCATAATCTTAGTTATAGAGGCTTTGCACATGATGGCAGCCATGACAGGAGGCAGGAAAATATCGACTCTGGTTGAATCTGGTATACGTGAGAAAGAATTCAGTTTCCCAGGGGAAAAGACTTTATTGTCATGCCTCTTGTCATGGCTGTCATCAAGTGATGGCACAAAGCCTATATGTTTCTCTGTTCTGATGGAACTGCTATCTATCTGTGTTTATGTCTGCTTTTTTCCTTTTCTTGGTCTCTGTATTTTCGATCTCTTTCTTTGGAGGAAGATTCGTTTCTTTTCACTATATGGCAACCAAAAATATATGAGTATCATTCAGAGAGTGTCATGGAAGTCCATCATTCTTGCTCTCTTCATATTTCTTACCTTTGGTAACTTTCATTTTTTCCTCTTTCTTTTCTTTTTTCATCCTTTTGGAGGGGAAATTATGGTATTTTACTATTAATCTTATTTTTTTTCTTTTTTCACCCTCCCCACCCCTTGGAAATTCCAATCCCCCCCTGGGAAAGGTATGGATTTTTCTGGAACAACACAATATACACTTCTCAGACCCTCCAGCCCTCGGAAATTCCAATCCCCTCTGTGGGGGAGGTATGGATATTTTCTGGAACTACACAATATACCCTCCTCAGACCCTCCCCACCCCTTGAAAATTCCAATCCCCCCCTGGGAAAGGTATGGATTTTTCTGGAACAACACAATATACCCTTCTCAGTCCCTCCACCCCTCGGAAATTCCAATCCCCCGCTGAGGGTTAGGTGTATATATACCCTTCCCATACCCTGTCTTGGAAATTTAAAAATCTGTGGGGAAGGGAGGTAAGGTTACTTTCTGGAACTAACCTCTCTCTTGTAGTCACTTCTATCTTTCTCTCTCCGTCTCCGCTGTCTGTCATCATCATCATCACTATGGTTATGGTAATATCTTTTTTTGTTGCTTTGACGTTCATGCCTGTCATCTTTTCTCCGTTCTTTGTGTCTTCTTTCATCTTCGCTAGAACTGTCATACCTGGATTTCTCTCCATGCTCTCGTTTTCTATCTTGCTTCTTAGGCTTCTCTTTAATGTATTTGTTTCCTGATTTTAGTTTCTTTCTTTTTTCATTATCACTATTTTCATTTTTATCAAAAACAAGATCATATCTGCGAAAACAGAGTTAAGGACTCAAAACTCTTCCCTCAGATTTAGACCTACCATCCTCTAAATGATGAGGGTGATACACAATTTCTTCTTTTGAACTGTAAAAGAATAATTGTACTTGAAGAATGTTGTATCTCCATACTCCACCTTGAAACCTTTTCTTGCAGATGAAAGTTAAATCAAGCCCTCCTACCCCCCCCCTCCCCATGAAAAGTGCTGTAGAGACATAAATCAGTTATTGATTCATGTGGCAAAACAACGAAACCTTTTCAAATATTGCTCATATTAGCTGATATTGATGGATACTTGTCCTTTTTTGTTTTGCCTTTTATAGCGTATTTAGGTTGAGAGTCTTTCTTTTCAGTATAAACAGGCTTTGCTCCTGCAAAAAGGAAATCAATGAAAGAAGGAAACAAGAATCAATTATTATTATAACCTTTTTGGTATAGTGAAGTTGAAGGTGAGGTGAAGGGAATATATAAGACTGATGATAATGATGATGACAGAGGTGAGATGATAATTATGATGGATTTGGTGACATGAATGATGATAGTCCAACAAGGGTGGTGAATGATGATGATGATAATGATGATCGATGATGGTGACGATGGTGGTGAATGTTTCTGAAGATGATGATGATGGTGATGAATGATGATAATGAATATAATGACCTATGATGATGGATTTGGTGACGATGCATGATGATGGTGATGGTGAAAATGTCAATAATCATTGGTAATGATATTGATAATGATGGTGATGATGTTGCATGATGATGATAAGAGGTGGTGAATGATGATGATTGTAATGAATGATTATGACAATGATGATGGTGGTGGTGATGGTGGCGGTAATTGATGATGATGATAATGATGATGATAATAATAGTGATGACTGATGGTTATGATGGTGGTGATGAATGATGGTGATCATGATGATGATGAAGATGCATGATTCATATGATAATGAGCCCCATAAACATTACACCAACCTTGTTTCATCCATTTTAAATGAGCCACTGACTGTGAGAAATCGACATGGATACGTCGATCATCGATCAGAACATTATCCATCTTGAAATAAGCTCTTTCACAATCCTCTTCCTAAAACAACATTTTTCTTCTTCAATGCAAAGCAGACAGTGTGCCAATTAAAAAGATCTATCCTGATTTCAGTTGAGTGTCCATGAAACTATTGCTCTAAGTAGAGGTTGGATTCAATGTTCTCATACATTTACTGTATTTTATCAAGTGTAACCTTGTCTGGGAGCTGTTGTTTTGTGGCCATTCAAGATTCAGGAAAAGGTCTTTTGAAGTTTCACTTACCTTTTCAAACTCTATGAAGGCATATTGAAGAGATTCTCCAGATTTTTGGTCTCGTACAATTTCACAGCTTAAAAATTCAACCCAAGAAAAACTAATTACTTTTATTTATAACTCATGATCAGTCAAGGGGTTGTTAATAAAATTCAGAAATGTACCTTGTAATTGTGCCGAACCGTGAAAATATGATCTCCAAGTCTTCATCTGTTGTGACAGGATTCAATTTACAAACAAATAATACATTTTCTGGTGGTTTGACGTCTGCATCAGGAATGTCACCGATCTGTAGGGTATATACAATGCTATGGTTAGTTCAGTGTTAGGCGTTTATTAGGCTAGCAATCTCAATGGTACATAAACAACAAAATAATGCTGATGATTGATTTGATGGTTGTAATAATGATGATGGTGGTGTTGATGATGACATTGATGGTGATCATGATGATGAGGATGGCACTGACAATGATGATGGCATTGATGGTGATGATAATGATGATGGTGTTGATAATGGCACTAATGGTGATGCTGATGATTGATTTGATGGTTGTAAAAATGATGATGGCGGTGTTGATGGTGACACTGATGGTGATCATGATGATGAGGATGGCATTGATGGTGATGATAATGATGATGGTGTTGATAATGGCACTAATGGTGATGCTGATGATTGATTTGATGGTTGTAAAAATGATGATGGCGGTGTTGATGGTGACACTGATGGTGATCATGATGATGAGGATGGCACTGATGGTGATGATGGTGTTGATAATGGCGATGCTGATGATTGATTTGATGGTGATGATGGCGGTGTTGATGGTAACATTGATGGTGATGATGGCACTGATGGCACTGATGGTGATGATGGTGTTGATAATGGCGATGCTGATGATTGATTTGATGGTGATGATGGCGGTGTTGATGGTAACATTGATGGTGATGGTGATGATGGCACTAATGGTGATGATAATGATTGATTTGATGGTTGTAAAAATGATGATGGCAGTGTTGATGGTGACACTGATGGTGATCATGATGATGAGGATGGCACTGATGGTGATGATAATGATGATGGTGTTGATAATGGCGATGCTGATGATTGATTTGATAGTTGCAATAATGATGGTGGTGTTGATGATGACGTTGATGGTGATCATGATGATGAGGATGGCACTGACAATAATGATGGCATTGATGGTGATGATGATGGTGTTGATAATGGCACTAATGGTGATGCTGATGATTGATTTGATGGTTGTAATAATGATGATGGTGGTGTTGATGATGACATTGATGGTGATCATGATGAATAGGATGGCACTGACAATGATGATGGCATTGATGGTGTTGATAATGGCACTAATGGTGATGATGATGATTGATATGATGGTTATAATAATGATGATGGTGTTGATGATGACATTGATGGTGATCATGATGATGAGGATGGCACTGACAATGATGATGGCATTGATGGTGATGATAATGATTTTGATAATGGCACTAATGGTGATGATGATGATTGATTTGATGGTTGTAAAAATGATGATGGCGGTGTTGATGGTGACACTGGTGGTGATCATGATGATGAGGATGGCACTGATGGCGATGATAATAATGATGGTGTTGATAATGGCGATGCTGATGATTGATTTGATGGTGATGATGGCAGTGTTGATGGTAACATTGATTGTGATAATAATGATGATGATGGTGCTGATGATGGCATTGATGTTGATGATGATGATAATGATGGTGATCATGATGATTACGATGGCACTGACAAGGATGGTGGCAATGATGGTGACGAAAGTAGTGATGATGATGGTGATGATGATGGTGATGATGATGGTGGTGGTGTTGATGATGGGAATTGATGGTGATCAGAAAAATCAGGATGGCACTGACGATGATGGTACTGATTATGATGATGGACCAGGCACTGATGTTTTTGATGATTATAATGGCACTGATGATAATATTGATGATGGTGCTAATGATAATGTGATGTGATGATGCTGATAATGATGACGATGATGATGACACTTATGATAGTGAGGAAGATGATGATAATACCAATGATGATGATCATTATAATCATATAACTGCAATAAATAAAGTGTCTACTGAACAATACGTCCAAGCATGATCTTGAAATGCATGGACACCTGAGGGCAGTAGGTCAATGTCTGGTTGCCATGACAACCAACTTAACAACTAGTGTTGTAGTTGGAATAATTTTATGACAACCATTTATGACATTATGATTAGTATATTTTCATAGCCATACTTTTCCTCCCTTCTTAGTGTTCTTTTTCTTGTTCTTGATGGCTCATCTTAACCACAATCATCGACATAACCATCATCAACATCATCATTATCACCACCAACACTACCATCATCACCATCATCATCCCCCTCACTATTATCATCATCGACATCATGACCAGTATTAACATAATCATCATCATCATAATCATCATCCTCACTTTCACCATCATGTCCATCATCACCATCATCATCATCAGACATCATCATCACTATCACCTTCATCAGTTACATCTAGGTCATCTCAATTACCATTTCTAGTATTTGAGCTCCAGCTTTTTGCTCTCTCTCAGCAATCATCTCTTCTATTTCTTCAGTTGTTTTGCCTTCTGTATCGTCTATCTTCTCATCAGCACCTATACGACCACTCTGTATAAATATTAGATTGATTTGTTAATAATAATACTAATTATACAGCTTCTCATTAATCCCATATAGGTAACTGTCCAATGTTTTTCTTAATTGGACAGGTCTTGTTGATATGGGATTAATTAGGCAGGTATATGATTAATAGGTAATGGGACTTCCATGCTCCCCAATCAAGAAATAACTATACTCAAAAAATTCCTCTGACTGCCAAATTGGACTCGTCCTACGGCCTCATCCAATTTTGGGAGTCCTCAGAATTTTCCTCGCATGGAGTCCTATAACATTTACTAATAGTAATTTGAGCATACCACACATTTCCCCAAACACTCATACCAAGAATTAATTCTTGATTTAGAAACAAACCTCTAATTGTTCTTTTGTTGGTTCAGGTGAGCGGTCAGGGATAACTAGTTCAGCAGGGTCATCAAACGGGTCATCCAAGATTACTGTATGACTGATTCTAGTAACAACAGATTAGATTAAATTATATCACAGTATTTAGAATGGAATATTGACATATCCCGAGTGGTCCTGTTAGTCGTTAGGATAGTATAATAAACAAAACTGAAATTAATATACTTTTTATACCTATTTTTATAATTATGCGACCAACACATGCCAAGATGTATGGAGTTTTTGTTTCTATTGATCAAAATTTAACTTTTAAATTTAATTGGCAGAGGCCAAAATGAATGAACTGTGCATTGAACAGTGCAATGGACTGTTTTCAAAGTTTGTAGAGTGCTTACTGTTTTTCCAGAGGTTTTTGGGTACCTTATATCTTGATATGGTCTGTTTGTGTCATCACAGATGGCTTCATTTATCTTGTCCAACACATCCATCCCCTCGGATATTTCACCAAACACTGTATGTACACCATCAAGATAATCCAGGTTATCAGCAAGAGTAAAAAAGAACTTTAGAGAAAAAGATAAAGGTCAGAATTAGACGGACAGACACAGACATACAGACAGACACAGACATACAGACAGAAACAGACAGACAGACAATGACAGACAGACACAGACAGACAGACAGACAGACACAGACACAGACACAGACACAGACACAGACACAGACACAGACAGACAGACAGACAGACAGACAGACAGACAGACAAGTTTCTACCTGTGATCCATGCATATTATCACCATTGTTCACCATGGAAACAGTTCCTTTGTTCGTATGTTTTAATCTTGGTTTAACTTCAGCTTCAAAAAATTTTGCTTGCTCCCCATAGAGTTGTCTGAAAAAAAGAAAAAATACATTGATTGATATCATCAAATCACTTTGTATCTAAAAGAAGACATAACTAGCTAAAAAACTAGTGTGAGCTGTGTCGGTGTATCTAATGAAACAGTAATTACTCCGACGAAGGACTAGCGTCCGAAACTTCAGTAAGTTTTTTCATTTTTTCACGGTGTATAATTTAAGTTTTTATCATTATTGTATCTAAAAGTACTAGCTAAGTAAAAATATGAGTATAAGGAGGGGTGGGGATAACATGAATATAATTATTCATTTTGATGAGGTATTGAAGGTAGAGTAAATGTAAATGTATTGCAACGGTAAGGTGTATAATTTTTTGATGGTGTGGGATAAAATAGGTATTAGATATTATTTGGTGGCATACCATTAAAATGGACTACTTCAACAATACAGCAGCCATATTGAATTGCAAGGCATTATGAAGCATTCAGGGGTCAAAAAAAGCTTCGTTACAGTAATGATGTCGATCACAAAAACATTTAACAGAAGATGAATTAAGACAAAACACTTTTTTCAAACACATGAAACTCTATATATTTTTCATCATCTTTGTTTTGTTTTGCCTCCTGGCAAGATGGCCACCATATTGTTGAAGAAGTACATTTAATATCTCACATCAATGTCACTTGTATTTACAGGTATACACCATGTAAAATTAGGGAGTGTGTAAACTAGCTCATACTTAAAGACAGATTCTCCTCCTTTCCCTGTTCCTGTTGGGTCTCCTGTCTGAGCTGTGAAGTTCCTCTGAAGGTGGAAACAAAAGTAAGAAGAATGTGCATGAAGCTACTGGAGTAACCGCAAAACATGGACAACAAAGCAACATCAGCAGCAGCAACAACAGCAGTAAACAACAACAACAACAACAGTAACAGCAGCACATTATAAAAAATGCCACATAAACCTACCTGAACGAAGTGGAAAAGGCTAAAATTATAATACTTTAACTTGCAAAGTTTCAAAAAATTCAAAGACGCTGCAAGGAAAAATTCGAAAATAAAGTCAAATCATAGCGTGGAAAAAGTAAGGAATAACTCCAATATTTCAATCAATACCCAAACGATAATGTGAAAGTGTTACAAGTGAATTACCTCTTGGTCTTTCATCGGTAAAAAGATCAATGACAATGTCACCCAACGTGGTTTCAATGAGAACGGACATCTTGAATTCCTGTCTTACAAGATCTTGAACTTTTTACTCTTTCTCTTAACTCCCAATTCCAAATATACACAATAAACTTCGCCTTAGCTATTAAAAACAATTTTCTTAAAGTTTTTAGTAAGAAAAGGTTATCAAATAAGAGCTTAATGAAAGCTTAACAAGACGTCGTAAAAGCGTCCTCAACTTTCTAAACTTCGGCCATATTGATGACATTTTCTCCTCAGGGTGGGTGGGTGGAATAAAATCAGAACATTCAAAATTATGAATATAAAACATTTTTCTATTGGTCTAGTGAACTGCTCCTAGAGTATTTTTAAATGACACTTATTTTTACTTGAAATGGTATTTGAAAAGTTTTGATAAATAATTCTTGTATATTTTTATTTTATAAAGTGTTATAAGATACTCACCCCACCCTACAAAGTCAATTTGTGTCGTCTTTACTTACCGCTGCCCGCGCGCCATTTTTCAAAAACAGGTTTTTCAAAATGGCGTCAAGTGACGAGTTTTTCTCACAACTTCGCTCTTTCACCTCCACTTTGGATAAAGATTGCCATGAATTAAAGTCCAAAATAGAGGAAGATGAGTTATCAACCGATGAAGAAGGCAGATCACATCTTGTTCTGCGAGGAATCTTATCAGATGCGCAACAACTTAAGGTGAACATTAGCTTTATTTATCTTTTCTTGTCTTTCTTAATTGCCTCTGCTGTTTAAATATGTCTCTTCGTTGTGTAGAGTCTAAACACAGTAGCTTTTGATGGTTCTTTTGTAGAGGGACGTTGCGTGGAAATCAAAGGAAATGAAACAGATGTTTTCGTTCGGTGAATTTCTCGATGTGTGTGAGAGACTTGCAGAACACACGAAAATACAGATAGAAGATTTGCAAGAACACTTGACTAAATATGGCTACAAATCATCTGGTGAGCAAGAAAACAGAAATTTCAAAATTTGGGGAGGGAAGGATATGTTTAAGGACTACACAATATGCCCTTTCCACCCCCTAGAACTTATTTTACATTTCTATAACTACACGATATACAGTACCCTCCTCTGACCCTCCCCACCCCTTGGAAATCCCAATCTCCCTTCGTGGATAAGGTATGGATAAGTAATTGTACACAATATACCCTCCTCAGACTCTTCCCTATTTTAATATTGAAAGAATTTGATTTTTCAATTTAGGACAATTACCATCAGTTGATAGCATCTATGAAGCAGTTAGCAATGACAACAAGGAAAGGTATGATAAGTTATTTGAATGTAATAATAATAGTGAACAATAATGATGATGATGATAATTATAATAGATGTACTTAGTATGATCGAATCATTTTTTTATGCAGTACATCTATGGATACAGATGATGCAGATGGTTTACATGACAACAGCCAATCTGACGATGATGTTGATGCCATGGAAACAGATGCCAAGTCATCTGACGAAGCTGGTCAGGGAAAACATCAAGGTGAAGCTGAAGGTATCAATTATAGAATTTTGTCCCCTCCAAACATTACAAGAGCTTAAGACATTGGTCACTTTTTTATGTCAACGACCTTTTCTTGTCACTACAGATGACTTCATGTCGACTCCAGTAAAGCCGGTCACTTTCACTCCAATGATCCAGGCCACCCCTTCTCCATCATCTACCCAAAATAGGGCACCCAAGGATACCCAGAGTACCCCAGAGCAGTCACCAGTTCCTCCTCAGACAACTACACCCATGATCAAAACCAAGCCAGCATTTCAACATTTAGACAACAAAGGTGTTGTCTCTCCATCCAGCCATGACACACCCCCACAGCCCATGACCTTTACACCTCTAATAAAGACCTCAAAGCATGCTGGGCTTGAAGAGGGTATGGCATCGTCACAATCAGATGACGACTCCCCATTACCACCAGTGTTATATACTCCTGGAATTCGAATGATGGGGGTGCCTGGTCAACATGCATATGATCTGCAATCTACTCAACGCCCTGTGGATTTACCCTGCGATTTTGGAACCCCAACACCGCCCGACTTGACCTGTACAATACTGTTAAAACCAGGTTGGTATTCGATTGAATGTGATAAGTTATATATAATATATGAGTGGCCAATCCTGTAAGAGCATTTACAATGAGGAGTTGTTGTAAAGCCCATACAGATTGGATAATAAATATGGTACAGTGGTACCTCTATTAAGTGGACGTCCCTTTATAAGGCAGATACCAGGTCCTGCGGAGAGGGACCTGTCAGCTGGGCTATAACCCTACCACTTTTTTGCCCACAGAAGTAACATTTTAAAGGAAATTTTTAAAATAATGCAGTCATTGCCCTTCAAAAATGGTTCATAGCTCCACCAGTTTTAAGCTTGCTACACAGGTGCTGGATACTAGCTTGGGTCCCAAAACTTTCTCCCATATTTACTGTAAACAAACCTATATTCAGTTGACATTTCTATTAAGTGGACACCTATTTTAAGGGTGGACACCTATTTTAAGTGGACACCTATTTTAAGTGGATACCTATTTTAAGGGTGGACACCTATATTGAAGGTGGACACCTATTTTAAGGTGGACAACTATTTTAGGTAGACACCTATTTTAAGGGTGGACACCTATTTTAAGGGTGGACACCTATTTTAAGGGTGGACACCTATTTTAAGGGTGGACACCTATTTTAAGGGTGGACACCTATTTTAAGGGTGGACACCTATTTTAAGGGTGGACACCTATTTTAAGGGTGGACACCTATTTTAAGTGGACACCTATTTTAAGTGGACACCTATTTTAAGTGGACACCTATTTTAAGGGTGGACACCTATTTTAAGGGGACACCTATTTTAAGGGGGACACCTATTTTAAGGGTGGACACCTATTTTAAGCTGACATTGAAACTAAAATACAAGCCTATTTGGTAATTTCTATTGTAAAGAACCTTTATTAAACTGACACCAGATGATCGAATTTACAATAGTCACAGCTTACTTGCACCTTTCAGGTTCAATACAACAGAAATAGTATTTGAGTCAAACTTGTTCCTAGGTTTCCATTTTAAATTCGCTTCTTTACCGATATTCCTTGAATTAAGCAAACCTCTGTTAAATCGACACCCTCTTTAAAGCGGACACAGGACAAGGTCCCAAAGGGTGTCTGCTTAACTAAACTACCACTGTTGAATGTATTTAGAAGATCTAGAAGCTCGGAGCCGACAGACGAGGAGAGATCAGACAGATAGTGCAGAGTATCATACACTCCATCCTGTTAATGAAGATGAATATGTGACACTACCTGGTTACGTCAAGACTCAGTTCAGCATTGACGACATTAATGAACTTCTACTAAGTATTGAAGAATTTTTGAAGCTGCAGACTGAAGGTAAGGCTTGGCCTGACCAATGAATTGAAAATTTATAAAATGTGTTTTTGTCACTCGGTAAAGATCTGTATGTTAAGTGTATGCTACATCGAGTGTAAAAGCAGATTAAAAAATCTGCCTCAGTTGGGTTGAAAATTGAAAATTTGTTCAAAATTTTACTTTCTAAGGTAACTTTTCTAGTAATTTTTTTATTTTGACAATCTATAACGTCCTTAATAATTCATTCCCTATTTATTATGGCTTGCAGAAACCAGAAGAAAGACTCTGAAAGAGGATGTTTTGAGAGAGACATTCTGTCTTGGAAGAAAAACAAAAGCCTTCATGCTTGCTCTCAAGAAACTTGGAAGAGCTGAAGTTACAAATGGAGTGCTTGTGTTTACTATTTAAGATGGCTTTGCAACAGAGTAACAAGCATTTTAAACGAGAAAATGAGTTGTAATTAATATTCCCAACACTGTTATCCTGTCATCGATACCCTGAAACAACCTCTGGGCTGATCTAAGTCAGGGCATGGTTAACTCACAGATAGAACCCTGAAACAACCTCTGGACTGATCTAAGTCTGGTCACGGCTAACTCACAGTGAATCAGAGTTTAGCTAAATAGCTTTTGCGTAGGGTAAAAAAACGGAAAATCTATAGAAAAACCCACAAATCAAGGAAAAGACCCAACTCATATGTGATGCTGAGTCTGGGAATCAAACCGGAGACCCCAGAGATGAGAGGCCATTCCACTACAACTATTGCCACTTTGATTACATAGCGCAACCATAGTGTACAACATTGGACAAAACAGCAAATTGCAAGAAATCCTGTCCTACACTTCTCGCAACAAATTCTGCCATCTATATTTTCGTAATGTAGCTGCAATACTGAGCATACGATGTTACTCGCACTTTATGAAGTCTAATTTGTTGGGTACACACCTTGTTAGAATACTGATGCATACATGATTACGCCGGGCTTGATTTATTGCAGCTAGCTGGGGGAAATTTCTTTATTTTACTGCTTAAGTTTGTAGTCTTACAAGTAATTTGATAATATTAATATAAATAGTCGAAGAAAAAAAATGACATAACTAAAACTACATACAAGTTTAACAAATACTTATTAAACAATCTTCAGTTTCAAAGAAAGTTTTTTCATGTTACTCTTTGGCTAACTTCGCAATGTTCAACCCGACAACGCGGGGGGATGGATGAACAAGTTTAAAAGTTCTTCAAGTTATTTGCAATTACAGCACTTTTCGTGGCTGTTTCTTCTAGTCTTCTGTAGTGTTATAAAAGACTACGGAATGCAAATACCTATCAAAGGTTTCTGCCATATCTTCATCATGTATGCACATTTGGTGGCTGTTTGGTAACTGTTCGTAAGTCTTTTTACCGTCCACGCGTCTCATTTCCGGACCTTCGATAAAAGATATATCACCTCCGTCTAAAGTACTGCTAATATGTCTTACTACATCTTCCCATTCTTCCTTCTTTTCTTCTCCCACGAGAATTTTGGCCCTACTTAGAAACCTCTCAAGCACATCGTTTGGAATCTTAAAAGCAAGCACTGCCGCTTTTGCTGCCCCTTTTGCTGCTGGTTTCGGGAAAGCATACTCTTCGGCCCTTTCAAAACGATTAGTTACGTAAAATCCCCTTCCACAACTAAAATCTCCATTTTCTTTAGACTCGGTTAGTTTGATTCTCTCTAATATGCTCTTAGCATGGACATGATGACTTGTTCCATGGTACAACATCGCATAACCTTTCGTCTCTTCTTCAGAAGGCGGGAAAACGGATTGAACATTTAGCCTGGGATATTCATTAGGTCTCGGCCTCATCCGTAAATTCAGCATATTGATTGTCCTAGGTTTACGACCTTTGCTCAAAGCTTGTTGAAACCATTTTCTCACAGTGCCTTCTTGGTATGGAAATCTGGGGAGGTTGTTTTGTTTGTAATCTTTATCACAGATCACATTTAGTAAAAGATATAGCACGGCCCATCCGGCAATGTTGTGGAGGGTCATGACGACCATCAGACGATGAGAATGGTTTTCAGAAAAACAAATGAAAACTTGGCAAAGCAAGCTAAATACGAAATAAAGTTTAAACGGTGTTTCTTTCTTTCTCGAAGGCGATACAGGACGGTTAAGGACGGACGATATGAGCGGTGTTCCAATGTACATTACTGTGTCTCTTTTGGGATGGACCTTCAGCGACATTTTGAAGTCTCTGCAGATAGGTGATATCAATGGTATATTGAACCTGCCGTATTCGCCGGGTACTGCGAAGTAAGGTGCACGTCGGGTGTGTAGACGCTTCTCGAAAGACTTTCGAAGAAAAGACAATTGCAAATTGAACGCAAACACTAACTAGGGCATTTAGTTCGCTAGAAAAATTACATAATTGATTTCTCAAGAATCGACCGCCTGATGCACCAAGGCATTGCAAAACAAGAGCTGCGCACGATAATTGTTCTTTGCTCTATAATAACGGTATTTTTAGCGGTAACTATAGTTGCGGTGTTTTGAACTGAGACTGAAGAAAACTGAAAAGCAGGTGTTCGTGACGAATTACATTTATGTCGAATGTCGAGTGAGTATTGTGTTGGTTATGAATAGTAGTGTCTCGTTTAAATCTTTCTACTAACTTCTTTCTCTCGCTCAGTAGCCAGAATCAAAAAGACAGGCGGTTCGGCCAAACTTTTAAAACAATTTCTTTCATTCGCTTATTTCCGGCTCCACTGAGAAGATGGCATCACTCAAATTAGAATAGCAAATCATGTTCAAAAATATAACAATTTGCTTGATCATGGATTTGTTCATGATGATCTAACCAAAATTTATTGTCCGCTTCAATTAAATTAATTATCGATAATAACCATATAGCATTTCCAAAGCCGCAAAATACCAAAGTTGGGATGGCTCAAAAAGTGTAATAGTTTGTTTGAATTTTTGAATTTATTTGTACATGATGATCGATATATTAGGTTTAATTCGGTGGGATTATTTAAAAATCACCACATAACATTTCCAAGCCGGAAAAACCTTTAAATTGGGATGGCTCAAAACAATTTTCCAAGACTGGAAAAAAATTTTTAAAATCCTCAATGGCCGGCATTTAAGATTTTTTCATGTTGTTATATTCAAGCAATGAATGAATCCATGACAACCCAAACTTTATTCCGTTGGTCGTACGCAAATTAAAACCTTCCTAGATTTCCCCCCTTTTTTAACGCTGGGCTGAAAAAATTCTCTGACGACGCCGGGGAAGTTCACGAACCGATTGAATCGGGCCGCCCAAATCATTCCCTAAATGATCGAAAAATATTATTTGCAGCCACACCAATCCAAACGATATAAAAATGAATGACATAGTGTAAATGTGGTATGGTAACTTTATTTTATCCACGCGGTATCCCTTTCAGATTACAAAGGCAGAGAATCGTGCAGAATGCAGAATGCAGTAAATAAGTAAGAAAGCATGCATATATTCTCATGACTGCGACCCGAGTTCCAGGCCCGGCGTGCTCTGTTTCATATGTGAGTAGAGTTGTTTGTTGGTTTTCTCCTGTGCTTCGAGGGTCTCCAGGTTTCCTCCCTCCACAAAAATCAACGCCTAAATTCCAATTCAATCACGGAATGAGGGCCACAGATTCGTTAGCCACTGGCTGTTAAGTGCTACCCTAGCCTCTTAAAACAACGGGTTTACCCCGAGTTTCATCTACACCTACATTTATTAAAGTCCATCAAAGGGGGTACCCATCACTGATAGACTATACACTACGACTCTGAGTTTACATTTGATTTGTACGTTAAATTTGCTAGTCGCCAGCGCCGAAGCGAGCCTAATATTTGAGGCTTAATTAATACCGAGAAAGTCTGGTAAACAGAAATAAAATCTAAGAGAATCTGAGTCGAGCGTTGTGTGCATAACTAGTAAATGTAGTGGTAGTGAGTATGAGTGAATGCAAGCCCAATTCAGCGTAAGCCTGTTTTAACAAATAAAAAGATTATTGTCAGTTTAGGAGACCTCTTGAAAGCATTCTCAGGGCTCAGTAGTATATAACGCATACTTTGCGTGTTTTTGAATTTCTTCTGCGAAGCTTCGCTTGATGACGCAAAGTTGATAGGAGCCAGGCTCTGGTATACGACAAGTACCGTCAGGGTGTTGGGAAGGTACTGAAATCGGCCCCGTGATGCAGTCATACTCTTTCAATTCTTGTCGTAGTTTCTTGCTTGGTCTTCCTGATCTTTGTTCCCTTACTACTCGGTCCCAATCCGATCTCCCTTTCTTGGTAGACACATTCAGGTTCAGAGTACGTGCTTCTTCAAGGCAGGTTTTTGGGATTTTCAGTTCTAACACCACGGGTTTTCTTGACACGCAGCGAGCCCAGGCTTTAGCATGTTTAAAAGTGGTTAGATAGAACCCGCCACCATCGCTGAAGTCGTGCTTGTGCCTGCCAAAATCGAGCTTGATACCATTCTTCATAATGTCTACAGAACTGTGAAGATCTGTTCCGTGAAATAAACGAACAACTTCACAGTGCTCGTTTTGCTCATCACTGCTGTATTCAGCAAAATGAAAAACGCCTGGGCCTTTGGGAATGGAGGCCTTATCTTCTGGTGCGTGCTCCACCAAAGCAGGGTTGTACTTGAACTCGTCTTTTACGAAACGCTTGATGAAGTCAATAGGATCAAGATGCTGCCCCAGCGTCTTTGATCGTGTCATCATGGTCTTAATTACGCTGGAATAGGTAAAACCAACTTGTCTTAAGAGCTCTTCGCTTAACTCCTCTTTCAGGGATTGTTCTTTAACGTCGAAATATTCGCTTTCGATGTAGATATTAATTAAGTCTCTAAGGCCTCTGTGATTGAATATGTCTTCAGGCAATGATTTCACTCCATCCAGAAAGTGGCTTCTCAAACCCAGTCCTTCACAAACTTTTGCCAGGTGGCCGAAGCGGAAGCCATATGCGAGCGGTGCAGAATCTTGCTCTTCTGCATTACATTTCTGCGAGTTTCTTTTCGATTTCTTGGATGATTCATCAGGTAAACAGGTAGGAAAAGGGCCTTTTTTCGCCTTCTTGCGTGGAGGTATCTCAGTATGCCTTTTCCTAGAAATGGCCCCATTTCGTAATGTGGTTGTCATGTTGATATTTCAAAGGAATATATAGAATTTGAGAACTTGATAAATTTTGCCAAAAATTTTGCCAAAATTTATCAAGATTTAATTTCTCTAGCTCAATATATCTAATGATAGAAGTCAATAACGACTTTGCATCTCGTGTTATAACGGCGTCAACTTATACTGATATCAACAGTACCAAACAACCAATCATATTACACGTGGTGGGAAAATCCTCTTTTTTTGTCTATTTCTCAAGATTTCCAAAAAATCTTGTAATTACTGTTAACTGTGTAATCTCCCACGATGAGTTTGGCTCTTGGAGAGAACACAGAGTCAACATGTTTAAATTAAAAAAAAAAATTAGTATTTTAGGGACATCTGCTCCTGCGGAAGGGGATTTCCAACTGAAAACTGATCTCATTGCAAATGTTTACACAGATAAAGTTGTGAAAACGTATTATTTATTCTTTCGATTTATTTTGAAGCAATTAATATTTCTAGACGTATTTTCAATGTTAAGTCAGTTTTATCACACGAAAGAAAGAATACTTCATGATCCTTTTTTTCTTTTATTATCAGTTTCAGTATCGTCATTTTCTTCTTGTTTTCTTTTCAAACCTTTCATCTTTCTTGTTTGTAGCTTGCCGTAATCCTGTCTTGTCATATGCACACGGCCAGTCTTGGTTCCAAACGCATCATAAGCTATGTTCTTGACTTTATTTGCCTTCAAGAGGAATGTAATACACAGCAAATTAAGGAAGGAAGAGAATTTTTTTAAATCTATACGGAACGAAAAATGTTGTGGATTCAAAAAATATCTGGATAAGTGAGAACGGGGCCTTACACCAGTAAATCCAACGACTCATTTGATATCAGAAACAAGACTTTTAAATTTCAATGAATCTCCATAACTCATTTTCAAAAATTTGGCCACTAAAAAAAATGATTTTTCTAAAAAATTGCATGTGATTTTCCTTTACTGGTTTTCATGGCAACGGCCATCAACAAAATCTGTATTTCTAAAGCATATGATATGGTAACATGAAATATCCCCCAAAAACTAAAGATTTTTGTTCACAAAAATGTATTTTGATGTTAGGCTTTGATTTTGAGATTTCGCTGTCTATGTGACTGAAAGTGCCTACCATATAGCTGTATATACTTTGAAATAAGCAATATCTAGCCTGCCATGGTTCCAGATGTTTTTTTCATGTAATCAAATGAATTCATTCTTTGGTTGATGAAAGCCATAAAAAAAGCCATTATTATGTTTGTTAAGTCATGTAGGGCTTATATCTAGAGTCAGGATTTATGATTAAAGTGCCTATCCATATTCACATTATTGATTCTACATGGGGTAAGATGTGGACTTATATCATTCAACGTCTCACACCATGTAGAATCAATATGTAGAATCAATACTGTGAATTATATTGTCAGAAGGGTGATGGGCACTTTAGCAAACTTAACATCTGCCAATCTAAATTTAGATTCTGAGTGCTACTGTATGTCTTCCATCATTTCAATAGCCTTTATTAGCAGAAGCAAAATCTTATGGCTCAAAACAAGTTGGAATAAAAAATTGTGAATGACGATGATAGTTAGTGATATGTTTTTTACCTTGGTTACTTTGGGTACTTTGGTTGCCTGTTTAATTAGGTCTTCTGACGCAAGTCTTGTTCTTCGCAGAGTAAGATCAAAAGCAGGTCCCATTTCTTCAAGCTCTACTCTGGGAGTACGCCCTTCTGATTTCTTAAGAATAGTTCTGTTCAACAAATACTTACTGGTCAACATTCTATCACTGGGATTATCTTACAATCTCTGACACAATATCCATACCCTCCCCTCCTGCCCAAAAAACACATACAAACACATAGAGGAATCGAGGATTGAGAGGGGTGGGGAGTGTCAGAGGAGGGTATATTGTGTAGTTCCAGAAAATATCCATACTTCCCCCACAAAGGGGGATTGGAATTTCCAAGGGGTGGAGAGGGTCTGAGGAGGGTATATTGTGTAGTACCAGAAAATATCCATACCTCCCCCACAGAGGGGGGTTGGAATTTCCAAGGGGTGTAGAGGGTCTGAGGAGGGTATATTGTGTAGTACCAGAAAATATCCATTCCTCCCCCACAGAGGGGGGTTGGAATTTCCAAGGGGTGGAGAGGGTCTGAGGAGGGTATATTGTGTAGTACCAGAAAATATCCATTCCTCCCCCACAGAGGGGGGTTGGAATTTCCAAGGGTTGGAGGGTCTGAGGAGGGTATATTGTGTAGTTCCAACTTTTAGAGATGCTCAATTTTATTACCTGTAACTTCTAAATAATATCTTTCCATCAATAACTGTGACTTGTATTACATGTTCCAGCCCTTGTAACCTGACTTTCTCAATAACAGGCCCTCGGAAAAAATCTTTTATAGAAAAAAACATGAAATATTTATTACATTTCCAATATAAATAATTTCTGTGAACTTGGTAGGTGTGAGCTGAAACTTTATTTTTCACTGCCGTCAATCAAAACTAGCGCACTAGTTGACGCACAGGAGTACCATAAGACAAAATTTAAACTGCAACGGGTTACTAAAAATAGTTTCAACATGGCGTGTGCCACAATCAAAAGTTTCCCTCACTTATTTCTGCTCTATTAATATACCTATTAGCATGTTCTTGAGTCTCTTGTATTCTGTTTCACCATCAAAAGCCTCTCCTGTAAACAACAAACATGGCTTTGTTCCCATGGTACACTTGCTGGTCTAAAAACAAAAACACCAGACATATATGTCAACATAAATTACAAGGAATTTTACAGTAAAGTGCAAAAAATATATCAATGAAAATTTTAAAGAAGTTCCACAATTGCACAATTAGTAATTTCGTTAAACCGCAGACTTAAAAACTTTGCTATAATTCCTAGAATTTTGTTAGCTAACTTTTTTATGGATATATAGTGTGCACTCTAATATTATAATAGCCTTTTACTGTGTTTTTTTTCTTGAATAATAACAACTTGTTATTCACCTTAAAACTCTGCAGTGTCTTATACTTTTCTATTCCCAGTTCTATCATGTCTAATACATGGCCATCAAAACATCTTCCTAAAATATACATAAAATACCATCATAATGTTAGCCAGGGTTCCAAGGAATAAGCATTCCTTTACATGTTTAGATACTTATGCAAATTCAACTTCGATAATTAAAATAATAGGTTCCGTACAACTTTAGAATATCCCGCAAATCATATGCACATACTCAATGACCATGACTGCTATTGTTGTATGAGTCGTTCTACAAAGAGCTCCAACAACTGCATATCATTTGCGGGGTATTTTAAAATTGCTTCATAGATTCTTTAGCACTTCAAATGACAGTCTGTATACTCTCTACAATAACAACTTTTAGACCTATACAAATGCAACATATCTAGATCTATCTGTCTATGTAAAATTAATCAGAGGTAAGAAAATGTGGGTCTACTCCACACTATAAGTACTGCAATTTCTGCTTCCTCTTGTCCCTGTTAAAACATTGCGACAAATCTCCCCTCCCCTCTCACGGGAATGTGAGTAAAGCTGTCAATCTTACCTATGACAAGATTGTGTGGCCGTTTCTTGGAGTGAGATCCATAGACAAACAAAGATGCATCATTTTTGACAGAAAAGAATTCCTAATGACAAACAAATGAAAGGGTTAACAAAAATCCCTTACTTCAAAAAAACCTTTGAGACCATTGAGGTTGTTTTCTATCACCACAATGAGGGTTCACATAATCCCTCATTGCCTGATGACAGAATAGAATCTCAATTAAAACTTCAACTCTAAGTAAGTGCTGTTTAATAATATTATACTCACCAAAGAAGTTTGATCTTCAAATGGTTTTAATATATTTTTTCTGGGGAAACGAAATTAAAAGTACAATTGAAAAAAAACTTATTTAAATAATTTGCAACTAAAACTCCCTGTAAGGGGCTCTTCTGTGATGTCATTCCCATGTTCAGGAAATATTAATATCAGGGAGATCTGCCGCAGCAGCAAACATATATAAAAATTATATTCAAATATTTTTACACTAACATTTATGGGTACTGACATAAACAGTACAAAGGAAGAGCAAAAACAGTTCCTTGCGCTGACATCCACAAAAAAAAAAATCAAAACTGGTTCAACTAGTTCAACACTTGAAAAATTGTTTTAGTACCACAGAAATTGAGCATGTCATATATAAACTAAGATTTATACTGTACATGTTTTAATGTTTGTTACCTTTGAAACATTACCCCATTTGGTTTCTTGAGTGCACACTTTGTTAAAAGATAATAATATATGTAAATATTCATTGATAGACAAAATCACCGATATTTTCAAGGGGAGGGTATATTGTGTACTACCAGAAAATACCCATACCTACCCCCACAGAGGGATTGGAATTTCCCAGGGGTGGGAGGGTCTGAGGAGGGTATATTGTGTAGTACCAGAAAATATCCATACCTCCCCCACAGAGAGGATTTAGAATTTCCAAGGGATGAGGAAGGTCTGCATGAAGAGGGTAAATTATGTAGTTTTAGAAAATATCCATTCTTCATCAACAGGCAGGGACTGAAATTTCCAAGGTTTGGGAGAGTATATCGTGTAGTCTTTAAGGGGGGAGGGAGAATATTAATACTTTTTGGAAACACGTGCACGTATAGATGACAACACGCGGGTTCAGTAAATACTGCAGACCACGTCCACAAAATGATGTAGAACTCACTAAATCTTTCAAGGCCTGTGTCACAACTTCACTTGTCTTTCCACCACGTATAAACATTGCTGTTTTAGTGTTCTCTACGGCTTTTGGTGCTCTGCTTTCAATAGCACGCTTTCCTCTTTGAGTCTTTGCTTTACTACGGAAAAGACGCGAAAGAAACGGCTTAGAAATCGGTCAGTGATTAAATTCTTCAAGCATATTAGATTAACGAAATATAAATTAGTTGAATTTACGACTTTTTCCAGAAATACTCCGTCGAAATGCTTTAAAATAAGTAAAAATCTTAATAATCGTTTTCTACTCACACTATCACTCCGTCTGCCATCTTGAAATATTGCGCAATGAACCAGGCTAACTCGGTTTCAGCTACCACAGGCAACCCAAACGTTTTCCAGACACTTCATCAAAGCCGAAGCGAAAGTTAAAAAGATGAAATTTGCAATGCGCAATAATTAAAACCAAAAGATATCCATATAATATAGGTATAAAGTATAAAAAGTGTACCGTATTTTATTAATGTGGTAGTGGGGTCTAATTTCGACAATGGTGTGCAATGTATCTTCGCGCATAATGTTTGTCCGTTCTTGAATCCGATACTAACAAACGTTGTGTAACATAGTGTTGCGATGTTGCGCGCATTGTAATATTTTTTCTTTTCAATCTTAGATCATCATAGAAAATAAGAAAAGAATATTCCTGAGTCCAATCTCAAAAACTGTTGCGTTAATTGGTGCTTGGAAGTTGCGCGCATGGTAATCTTTTTTCTTTTCAACTTTAGATCATCTTAAAAAATAAGAAATTATTATTTCCTGAGTCCAATCTCAAAAACTGTTCTTTAAAATGGTGCTTGGATGTTGGGCGCATGGTAATAATCTAAATTCGCAACTAAAGACCCTAAAGCTACTGAAAAACTAACGCCCGGTTATAAACAAACCACGGTTCCAGAAAAAAAATGCCTGTCGGATATAAGTTCATAAATCAAATACTTAGTAGATTAGAGAGACATTAAAGTCAGGGGACATGGCGGGGTTTGAGTACGTTGTATTCGTTATTCTTTCAAATCCTTATTATTAATAATCGTTTTCTAGTCTGCGGGCCCGTTAGGCTCTCTTTAACTCTGGGAGTCAAGAACACACAATTTCACACTAGAATACTAGAGGAAATTTGCTTGAAACCAATGGCTGCGTGATTTCAAGAGTGAAGGGAACAAAGTATCATAACTTCATGTTTTTTGCCATCGTCTTCTCTGGCCAAAGGCATCAATGAATAACCTTTTGGTAGACTATGACCTTCCGAAATACCTCTTTTCACAAAAAATGTCAACCATAGATGAAAATTAATCACTCAAACACTTGAATAGCCACTCTCATGGAACGACTGACCTATATATAGCTATCAAATGATCCTACAGTCTTAATTCTTTCAATTGAAGATGTCTTCTTTATTCAGGCAATTGGTATTCAGTACGTGCTTTCAAAGTGGTTCCACAACTATTAGCTTTAACCATGATATATTTACTATAGAAGATAAGAAGGCTTTTGGCTTGCCTATTTGTAGTGCAGCTGAGATAAAAATAGTATTCCCCAAAGCAGCGTAATGATCGGGACCCCTCAGAGGCATTTCTAACGTCATTTCACTGGCAAGCGGCGGCAAGTTCGTCCAAGTTGCGCTGTTCAAGTCATAACTCTCATTGCGAAAAGATTTCTATAACATTTCAGTTGTATGCGATAAAACTGAATGGTTATTGAGAAAACGTATCTTTTCCGTTCCATCTTTTTATATAAAAAAAGCAGAGTCAAGAAATGTTTATTGAATGATTCAAAAGGGGTTAGAAAGATTTTAAGCAACTGCAAAGCACGGTTTATTAACTATGATTAAAGCATGGCAAACGTACCGTGTGTCGGCACAATTCATTGGAAGTCATTCCAACTAAAAAAAACAAAGGTATTGTCCAAAACTGGCTTAATTGTAGTGATAACAAGAGCCTCCTAATCTCTGTTAGCAAACAATGAACTTTGTTGACAGAGAGATAGGTTCCCATGGGAGCAAGATCACAAGTTTGATTAAGCCAAATTGATAATTAAATAAGACTCTTATGTGTTGATTATGTTAGTTTTGCCATAGATTGCTCGGTTGAAAGTAAACAAGAAACATGATAACGTCGAGAAGTCAGGCAGCTTTTAAAGGAACTGATGTTCACAATTTATTCTGCTCTAATACCAGAGAGCAAAGAAAGCTTGAAAGCCAGATTAAGAAGATGAGTTCGACAACAAGGTTTCAGATGAACAAGATTAATTGTGAAATGTTTGAACTAAGGAAACAACTTATTGAAAATCAGAAGATTTTGGGGACTCGCAGTGATACCAAGAGACAGCAGAATATTGACTTTACAAACGATGAAAAATTAGATTTGCGAGCAGAAACTCCGAGATTAGGAATGAGGGATTGCCAGAGAAAGTTTAGAGTGACTCGAAGACATTCTATATCAGATGTAGACACGACTGCTCATGAAAAAAGGCACCAGAAAATCAACTCAGAGAGATTCATCGTACGAGAACCGTCACCTTCTTCTTCAGATGATACAGAAGAGAAGAAAACGAGCTTTAACAAGCCTTTGTCGTATTCTTTTACCAGGAGGAGACAGTCCATCAGTACGTTGCCTTCCTATGACAAAGCGTTATTATGTAACAAAGACGAAAAATCGGGTGTGCTTAGGCTCTGATCAAACTCATGATCGCGGCACGGGAAAGAGCCAAGTTGAACACGAAAAAGAAAGGCATGTAACGTCTAGGAGATGGTCTAAGAGACACAGTTTACCATGTCCTTTCATTTACAAATGTACAGGAAGCGTTTTCTTCGTAAAAATGAAACAAAAAATCGCGAAGAAATCGGCTCATTTAGCCATGCGAACAAAATCCCACAAAAATTCCCTAGACGATTCGCCGAAATCTCTTGGAGTTCAAACTCAGCAAAGACCAAATTCAATTTTCAAGAGAAGACATTCAACTCCAAACTATATGCTACCATTGAATCGGCGGGAACAAAAAGATAAAACGCCTTTAGTTATGACAAGAAATCGAGGGTCAATAAATAAATTAACTGCAAAGTTACCAACGCGAGTTGCTTCTGCAAGAATTCGGGAACCTGTTGCTGGCAAAAAAGTATGCCAAACAATAGAATCAATCGAGTTGCAAAAACCACCAACGGTGGAAGAAAACGCCGAAAAAGAAACAGAAGATGAGGAAGAGAGCAACGATTCTGAGGCTCAGCATAAAGAGAACAATGCGAAAGAAGTTTTAGAAGAAAAACAAGAGAATAAAAAGGAAGAAGAAGAAGACAAAGACAAAGAACAAGAAGAAGCAAGCGGTTATGGCGAAGATGAAACGAAAACTCTTCCAGATGAACTTTGTGGAATTCCAAAGATTACTTTAGAGGAAAAAATAGAAAAGTTTTTCGCTGGGGCGATAGAATTTGAAGTTACAGGCAAAATATCTGGTCATTATGCTGAAGTTCTGGAGATGTACCTGAGCGAGAAAGATGAAGAGGTTAAACAAGCTGGAATTGCATAAAATATCGTTGTCTAAATCCCTTTAAAATAATGTGGAATGACTGTGGAATAAAATAAGAAACTCTACTCCAAAAAAAACTCATTTTTTTAGTTTGCTTTGTTTTGTATCTCTTTAATTAGTTAACTCATGAAATCATGTTTTTTTGAAAATCTTACTTTTAGTTTTCGCTAGAATTCAGAGTGAACTCTTTTTTTCATTTTTTTTCATTACTTTAGATCTCGGAGTGACCGTTTCACGGTCAAAGATAACGCAAATCTTAAAACGGGCTCCAGTCAAGTTTTTTTTATTGTGTTTCAAGTCAGCGTGCTGTTCTTTGAGCTTAGCAATATCAAAGTGATAGACTTTGATAAGTCTTCGTTGTGCATAGATTAAACTTGCGACACCAAATTGCGTCAAACTGGGAATTCCATTCCAATGCACTTTTATAAACATAAATCAAACACTAGCTTAAAATAAACATTTTATACGAACACACCAGAATTGTCATTTTGCCATTGATTTGTTGTATACTTGCGACATTTATTCAGTGCTTGCAGAAATGTCCAAATCACTTGTTACTGTGTCTGGTTGGCCCTGTCCTGCCACACTGCCTGGACTTATAGATGAAATCCCTTTACTGTGTCTGATGTTACTTGTCCTGCCAGCCACACTGCCTGGACTCATAGATGAAACCCCTTTACTGTGTCTGGTGGTACCTGTCCTGACACACTGCCTGGACTAACAGATAAAACTCCTGGTCTAACAACATTATAATTAATTCTCCCAGCATTGCACAAAGACGTAACAGCGCACCAACCCAGACTGACTGGGTTGCCTGTGGTGAATACTAAATGACTAAGTGGGGAGGGCCGGGGTGAAAGATGGAGGTCAGGAAAGATAGAAGATAGCATTTAGTTTAAGGACATCGATAGACTGATCCTTCTTTATATACATATATCGATGTTGTAGCTGCATCAAAGATGGCAAGCTATAGGCCGATTTCTCATCAGTTTGTTCTGGACGAAGCTCATCTGACCTGCCCAATTTGTTTAGACTATTTTGAAGAGCCTAAGTCTCTTCCTAACTGTGCTCATAATATCTGTAAAGCTTGTCTACAAAGACTTGATAGAGGAACCGGAAGGATTGTCTGTCCTGAATGCAGAGTGGAATCCCTAATCCCTCAAAGTGGTGGTTTTCCAACTAATTACTTATTGAAATCCCTTGTGGATGGTATTCCAGGAAGAAAGGAAAGCAAATGGCTGAATGAATCTTTATCGAAGCATAAAGTAAGAATCGATACGCAAAGAAAAGAAACGCTTGAAAATTTTGATGTCCTCTCTCGGTTAATAGAAGAAGGACTTACGTCTCATGGGTTAAAGCTACGAGAACAAGTATCCAAAACTACTATAGAACTAATTGATCTTCTACGAATCCACGAAAAAAAGTTACACAAGAAAATACAGCAGATATTGCTTGAAAAGACTAATGTCTGCCACGCACAGCTCGAGAAAATGCAAAGGAGCTTTTCTGATCGAAATGAAATTGTCGCAGATAAAATAGAGGATGTTGAGGAATATCTAGCCAGTTCTGACAGCCAAAAAATTGCTGAATCGAAGGACAAATTATCCGAAGATCTTGAAAATCTTTCCTTGGAATTTGAAGAAGGTCATCTAGATGAGCTTGTAAGAGAGATATTTGAGTTCAAAGATTTGAAGTTCGAAAAGGCTGCATTAGCAGATTGTGAGAACCTTGTTGGGACTATTGTAGATCATTCCCGCCCAGGTAATATTCATATTGTAATAAACTTTTCCAAGAATTAAAATTGCTGTAAGTTATGAAATGGTTTCCTTTGTCGGCTCTTGTAATAGCCATCTCATTGCTGGAATTTCCGCTTTTGTCATACGAAACTTGATAAGCAAGTGCTAATTAATATAGTACTATCCAAACAATGAAAAGTCTTGAATAATTTCATTAAAAAAAAAACAACAAACAAACAAACAGAAAAAATGATTTTGTACGATTGTACAAGTTTTCCCCCCAGTCTTACATGTTACTAAGAAAAACAAGATCCTGATTTTCGAGTCAAAATAGACAAAATTGTGTTCTTAATTGTAACAGAAGTATTGCAGAGAGAGCAACACTGCAAGTCAAGTACGAAGATATTTCTCCAGAACCTCACAAAGCTTGTAGATGTGAAGTCTCTGTGTGGTTTGTTTTCTCCTTTTGGGAAGGTTCACTGTTGTGAAATAGCTGTCAACGACAGCGGAGAACCACTAGGGAGTGGTATGGTGCATTTTGAACAAGAAAAAAGTGTCACCTCAAGCATAAAGAAAATGGATGGTGTTTTAATGGATAACATGAAACTGTAAGTTTGAAAAAAATGAGCAAAAATGTAGCTGAGGGGAGAGGTGGGACCATGAAATTTTGTATCCTCAAGTATGGGAGGGGGGCAGGAATTGGTAGTTTATGTCAGGGAGGAAGTATTTAGGGATCTGATCAATGTAACAGGACTAATAAAAACCGAGTCCGGATATCAATCTTGCATCGCACTGTTGACAGATGATCATTCGCACAGATACCCTATGCTTGCCTACCCATGTATAAATCTTTTTACGTTAATTTCAGATCCGTTGGAAGATGCATATCGAATGATAAGTATCAGAGTAAATTATCAAAAAATCTCAACACAAACTATGTCTATGTATATTATCCTGGTGATGATCTTACAGAGGGACGCTTGAGAAGTTTGTGTGGTAGTAATGACAAGATTCTGAGCATCACATTGTTGACTGATGCTGATGGTAAATCCAGTCTTGGATTTGTTGGCTTTGGGAGTAACAAAGATGCTTCACAGGTAGATCTTTGGACTAAATTACATATTACATCTTACAGTCAAAACGGCTTACCCCCCTAGGTTTATTAATGGTTTGATTATTTCAATATTGAAATTATTATTCTTTCAGAGCTTACGAAGACTCAAGAATTGAAAATATTAAGCAATTTGAAACTCGAATTGTAATTGGATTATTTCATATAAGGAACACCATAATCCAATCAGAATTCAGTTTTCAATCCATTATTAATTCAAATCCTGAGTCTAATTGTTCTCGGAAAGAATGATAAATTTACATATTCGAATAATGAAATCATTAATGGAACCTAGGAGGGTAAAAAAATTTTGGTGGAAAAAAGGGGGGATGGGCAAATTTTTATCAGAAAAATGGGGGGGATGCACAATTTTTGGAAGAAGCTTCAAGCCTTGCTTAGGGGGAATTGTATTTTTTTGCATGACTTTAAGGGGGGTGTTAAGAATTGTGGACATTTCTAATTTTCACCCTCCCCCCTCTGCCATACATTATGAATGCAGCCTTACAACATTTTGGATTTATGCCAAAATATGAAATTTACTTTCTAGGCCATTGAATTTCTGAATGGGAAACTTATTGATGACAAAATGTGTATAGCAAGACTGGTCACAAAGAAAGAAAAAATATCATATACTAGAAAGAAGATGGCAAGACAATCTGTACTCCAAAGACCATCTATTTCTACAGTGTATGTTTCTAACATGGATGCCGTGATTAACGAGGAAATCCTAACAGAGGAGTTTTCCGTTTATGGAGCAGTCCATGATGTGAAAATCATCAGAAATGCAAATGGACGGTCAAGAGGTATGATGGTCATAATATTAATGATGATCCTGATGAAATGGTGGATGGGATGATGATGGTGATGATACTGCAGTGATGATGCTGGTCGTGATGATGATGATGATGATGATGTTGGTGATAATAATAATAGTCTGCAATAATGATACATGATGATCATGATGAATTGCTGGTGCTGATGATGGTGGTATTGATGATGGTGATGATACATGATGATCATGATGAATTGCTGATGCTGGTGCTGCTGATGGTGGTATTGATGATGGTGATGATACATGATGATCATGATGAATTGCTGATGCTGGTGCTGATGATGGTGGTATTGATGATGGTGATGATACATGATGATCATGATGAATTGCTGATGCTGATGCAGTGATGATGAAATGAAAACTATGACAGCCAAAATTGAAAAAAACAGTGTAATATAATGAAATTGAATTGAATTGAATTGATGTTGGTGGTAACGATGATAGATGAGGTTATGAGGTAGGTAGCGGTGATGATGGTTATGATGCAGATAGTGATGATGCTCAGGGAAGGTGTTGCCAATGATGATAATGATGATAATGATGATGATGACTATGTGCTATGAAATTGACTCTCTCAATATGCTCTTCATTGGTATAAGTTCAAAACATTTAAATTTGGAATTAAACGTATTTGCAAAAATCTAATAATTTTCTAATAATCTATTTTATCTAAAATTCCTATTTAAATTAGATCTATTAATGCTGTTGTTCATATACAATGTCTACAGCAGTTCCTGGATAAGTGCTTTTATTAAAAATTATCATCATCCTTATCATTATGGCATTTTTTAATACTGAGAGTAACTGGAGTATCAAGGAATTTACTAACATCTAAGCTTCTCTTCAAGGTTGTGGGTTTTTGTACTTCACATCAGAAGAAGATGCCATATTTGCAGCCGCTATGATGAATGGCAAATGGCTGGTCTCTAGAAACCTGGTAGTTTTGTATGTGGGGAAGACAAAAGGCACACATCTATTGATCAAGAACTTGGAAGACTCAATAGATGGGGCTTTCCTTAGGAAAGAGTTCTCTGCTTTTGGAGATGTGAATGAAGTAAAGATTATGAGGAATGATGATAATTCAATAAAAGGTAGTGATATAAAGGCATGTCCTGAGTTGTGTAAATCAAACGTCAAAATGACCATCTAATATGTTACTATTACTATGCACTGCTTGACACAAAATCGCAAGTGAAACAGGCAAAAGATTGCTGTCATTCAAATATTATAAAATTGGTAGAGATTAAGGTACATCTACTGGTTGCAACTGTGGTATCGATTGGCAAAAAGCAAGGAAATCAGCTGGAGTAAAAAACTCCAACCTTTGAAAATTTGGCTGAAATAATGCAAAATGAAGGAAATGCGTGCGGAGACAGAAAACTTATTCATTAGGAATCGAACCCATGACCTTCAATGTACAAATACAACCAAACTTCTTGAATTATAGCAATTACGGAAGCATGGGTTGCATAGCCATAAGAGCGCTCGCCTCTCATCAATGCGACCCAAGTTTGAGCCCCACCATGTTCTGTTTCATATATGAGTAGAGTTGTTTGTTGGTTCTCTCCTGTGCTTCAAGGGTTTTTCTCTGGGTTCTCTGGTTTTCCTCCCTCCGCAAAAATCAACTCCTAAATTCCAATTATTATTCCATCATGGAATGAGGGCCACAGGTTTTTTAGCCTCTGGCTATTAGGTGCTATCCTCGTGAAAAAATGACAGTTTATTTGTCTGGGTAACGTTCATTAAATTAAAAATGAACATTTAGGTATAAATTTAAAATATTAAAGGATTAACTAAATTTTGACTTTTTTTAGCTGATACCTTTAAAATACTTTTTCGATAGGTTTTGTGTCATTTACTACTCCTGAGGAAGCTGCAATCGCAGCTGCAGAAATGAACAAGAACATATTGTTGACAAAGCAGCTGTCTGTAGTGGTGCTACAATCAAAAGAGGAACGACAGGCACAACTAAAGGTGGAGTTTTCTGGAAACCAGTGAGCAAAGGAAGCTTCAACTTAAAGTTTTGTTAACAAATTGGCTATAGGAAAATCTTAAATGCCTATAAATTAAAAAAAGAGAGCATTTAGTTTAGGAAGTGGTGAGTCTCCAAGGATGGGGGCTCCTTCAAACCTTCAAATGTTATTGCTACCCTTAAAAACAGCCTCTGTACTGATCAAAGTCAGGGTACACCTAATTCCTAACGTGCGTTAACCTAATGTGTAAGGTTTTGTAGATGGAGTAAAAGTGCAGAACCCAGAAAGATAATCCTTGAATCAAGGGAGAGACTTTACAAACTCTAGCAAGATGTGGTATTGTGTCTGGGAATCAAACCTGAGATCCTAGAGGTGAGAGGTGATTGCACTCACTACCCTATGCTGTCCTTGATTCCCTAATCAGCTCAGAGAAGGAAGAGGATGAAAAAGAGCAGAAGAAAAAAGAGAAAAGGAGTAAGCTGAAGAAAATATTAAGCCTTATTTTCTAAACAAAATAAGCTTTTAATTGTTTATGTTTTACCAAGGTGCTGTGCATTAACCAACAACAGTTTTCATTGTATAAATGACCCACAAAAAATACCAGCATTAAGTATCATATTGTTGCTACTTATCTACACCCAGCGAGCCGTGAAATAAGACCCAGTATGTCATCCCGAGATGCCTCAGTTAGACGTATAATTAGAGGATTGGATTCAGATGGAGAGAAGTGTACATCCATAAGACAAGAGATCTGACTAAGTTTCTTTTGGAATTGAACTGTTTGCTGAAATTATAGAAATGATCATCAGTGTTAGTAGGATGTTTGTGGGTTTATACATTATAATAGTAGCCCACAGTTACCCAACATGTAACCCAACAGTGACCCTATGCATGCTGATTTGTGCTGGGGGTAGAATTCTTTACTACTACCTGGGAACCTGGAATGCAGTTTTTAGGGGAATTATAAGCTCATTTGGGGGGTCCGGGAGAATGCCCCAAGTTGTTGCATACCAAGCCTGAATTGCACTATGGATGATGTAAATTTCGAATCAGGGAAACATCATAACAATATGTTATTGTCCTAAACTTTGTCTGCATATTTTGCGGGCATAATCTCTTGTGTGCTGACATCATTTACATATGAATATAATACATTTCAAGCTTGGTATGCAACAAGCAACTGTCACCAACCTTTTTTGAAATAGCTTTGTAAATAACATACCTGTTGTAGAGCTTGGCATTTGATTGGATCGCGATTCTTTTTTGCTTCAATCATGGTATACTAAAGGAAAAGCAGCCAGAATTTTTAATCAATTTTAATGTTAAGTCAGAATTAATTAGTGTTTGTCTGGTAGAGGTCTTTTCTGCCCTCCTGACTTGTGGAAAGAAAGGGAAAAAACACCCTCTGTCCACTGGGAATAACTGCCAAGAGGTTTTTTCTGCAGTCTATTGACAGCTGTATGTAAAATAAGTCATATATAATATATAAAAGTCAATGCCGGCCACATGGTATCATAATCTTATAACATGTGAGTTCACTGCAAAAATTAAGGTTTTTATTAAGAATATATTTTTTGCATAAAGAAAAGAAAAATTTGGGAACAGTTCTTTGTATATCAATCTATGGTTTTATAGGAAGTTTTATAGATAGTTTTGTAGAAATTTATGTATAAGTTATTATTTTATAAGTGAGAGTTAATTATCATAAAAGAAATAAACAGTTTTTAACAAATGAAGACCTGGCATTAGGGCTGTTTGTTGCAGGCTCTACTTGAAATAACTCACCTGAAATGATTCTAATGGAGTGCCCAACAACTCTGTCAACACCTGTTTAAACAAGAAATTTTTACTTGAGTTTTCAGAAACAGTGATGACGATGATGGGATGGTAATTGGTAGAGGTGGTGATGGTGATTATAATGATGATGTTGATGATGATGGTGATGACAATGTTAATGATGATATTGATGATGATGGTAATGATGATGTTGATGATGGTGGTAATGATGATGGTAATGATGATGTTGATGATGATGGTGTTGATGATGTTAAGATGAATGAATGATAATGGTGTTGATGATGGTGATGATGATGATTGGTGTTGATGATGGTGATGATGATGATAATGGTGTTGATGATGGGGATGATGATTGAGGGGGAGGAGGATGGTGATGATGAGGGTGATAATGTGGGCTGATGAGGAGTGATGGAGGATGATGGGGGAGGAGGTGATGAGGATGGTGAGGAGGGGGGGGGAGGATGATGGTGAGGGGAGGAGGATGGTGATGATGAGGATGATGGTGTGATGGAGGGTGAGAGGGTGGATGGAGTTGGATGATGGTGATGATGGCGGTGATGAAAATGGGGAGTGTGGATGGGGATGTGATGCTGATGATGATGGGCGGGAGGAGATGATTGGTGTGCTGCCTGGGGTGATGCTGATGGTGATGATGATGGTAATGATGATTGGTGTTGATGCTGGTTGATGGATGGTGATGATGTGATGATGTTGCTGGTGAATGGGATGAGAATGGTGATTGATGGTGATGTGTTGATGATGGTGCTGATGATGGGATGATGGTGATGATGATGATGATGGTGTTTTGGGTTGATGCTGGTGCTGATGTGCTGATGTGGTTGATGGATGGTTGGTGCATGATGTGGTGATGATGATGAGGTGATAATGATGATGGGTGTGCTGAAGGTGATGATGATGATGGTGATAAAACATGATGATGGATGATGATGAGAGAATGATGGCGGCTAATGGTGATAATTGTGACAAAGATGCTGGTGATGATAGCTGATGGTGATGATTGTTATAATGATGATGATGGTGGAGATTATGATGGTTACCGTCGTAACGATAAATGTTTTTACTAAGATCTATTTGTACCTCCTCTCCTAATGCAGCATCAATACTCGCTGATCCATCATTGACTTTAACAATCACCTTCCATCTCTGACTTACGTCAGACACTTGAGTGTGAGAAACTAATGTGGATATATATCCCTGCAAGATATACAGTATCAAGAACCCACAGTCATACCTTATTCATATTCAAGATGATAGGCTTTAAATCTAGCGAATGAGTTGGTGGGCAAGGTGTAAGCGCTAATATGACGCCTATAATTGCCTTGGTCTTGGGTTTGATCACTGGATTCACCATCATTATGTGAGTAGAGTTACTTGTCCTTTATCTCCTGTCATTTTAGAGTTTTTCTATAAATTCTCTGATTTTCCTCCCTAAAAAATCAACTTCCATACTCCAATTTATCATGTAATGAAGAAATAGAAAACGTGCACACGTGTTGTGTGCAGTCATAAAGCACTTGGGGATTGGCAGAAAATGAGAGAAGCATTAGGGGTAGCACTTTGACACTTGAATGTTCTGCCAATCCCCAAGTGCTTTATAACTCCACACGACACAGCAAGCGAGTTTTTAATTTTTTTATTAAAATACAAATTGCTGGAATGACGAAACTGGAAGCTGTTCGTGTGTTTGCAGTGTACTCTAATGAAGCACGCACTCCCAACAAATCAGAACAAGAGATTTAGAACAGTTATTTATAATAACAGGTTTGTTAGCCAATAGCTTTTAAGTTCTACCCTTCAAGGAAAAGAAAGCCAGAGGACAATTTCTTTCTCCACTATTTATAAATGAAAATCCTCCATCATGTACCTTAATTCTAAAGGTCCTCTCTTCGAAAAATGGCTGATCTTTAAGAACCTGTGACAGGTAGGTAAATGGCAGTAACGTCTCTGGTTCTTCACTGGTTACTGCCACTGGAACATCTTTGTCTTCCTCATCAACTAAATCAACAACTTCAATGCATTCCTTCTTCACAAATGTGTAGGGTGAAGGTTGCAGTATGTTGAATTGTATTGTAGTTTGTTGTGGAATTTGGGTAGACTTTTTCATCCCAAATTTTTCAATAGGTTTTTTTCCCATTTTACTTCCCATTTCACTTCTGATTTCACACTCCATAGAAGATGTACTCTCTCTATTGGCAGTATCATCAAATGCAAAGCTGTGGTTATCAATTGACATTTCATCCCTACTTTCAGTTTTAACCTTTATTGATAACGAACTAATACTCTTTGGTCCCACAAGGTCCAACTTCACTATTTCTTTCTTTTTCTTGATTCTACTGGACAAAGATTTTGGGTATCAAAATTTAAAAGTGGTTGGTTGGTTCCATTCTTTATAAGACTCCTACCACCACGTTCTGTTGCATCATTTCTTCTCTCAGTAAAAACACAAGCCGTAGAAGTATTTTCTTTGTCTCAGGTCTAACTCGTTTGCTGTTTTCAATTTTTTGGCCATCGGCAGACAGTTTTCTCAGTCTTTTCTTTGTTTTTTCAATATTCTCAGTTTTGACAGCCTCATCTAGACTTCTTGTGTCCAGAATCTATCTTAGAAAAAGAAACTCTTGGACTGATCCATAGATCAAATCATCAAGATCAAAATCATCGTCCATAAATCCTCCTCCAACAATTCATCTGTGTGTGAGAAGAATTAACTCTTTGATCAGGTTTTCTGTTAGCCTTAGTGGTCTTGTTTTGTATGATTCCTCTGTTCAAAGTCTGTTCAATCTGATCAGATCAAAATTCTCATCAATAGTGATCATCAAAGACATTGTTGTCTATGACTTCTTGTGTCATCTTGGCATCTGGATCAGATCAAAATTCTCATAATATTGTCATCAAAAGGCATTGTTTTCTAGACTTCTTTTCAATCCGATCAAGCTGATCAAGATCAAAATTCTCATCTCCATTATCATCAAAGAGATCTTCACCATCAAACATACCTTCAACATCATTGTTATTCTTATTTCTCATCCCTCTGTTACTACATGACGAGAAAGGTCTTTGTTGGAATAATGTTGCACGCCAGTTTTTCCTCTTGATGAGTGATTAATCTTTTCCTCTTTGACCTGAGTTGGAAGATCTCCTTTTGTCTCCAGATCGTAACACAGACCCACTATTGGATCATAGGGCTGCTGGTTATGGCATTATTTCTTGATCCTAACTGGCTTTGGCTATGCATGTTATTACCATTGACATCTGTATGCAAGAAGGGATGAGTGTTGTCTCGGTCATCTGCAGTCTCTTTGATATTACTAGAACATGTTGGCAGCTCAGGAGCAGCTTGGCCACTAAAACCAAACACAGATTGAGTATTATTAAAAATATCCAGTGCACATTCAAATAAATTTATCTGCTATTGATAAATGTAGAGTCAGACTTAATAGAGATGTGAAGGTGACAGGTAGGGTATCAATGGTACAAGGAAACCAGGAAACAAATGATGAATAATTGAATCAAGCTCAGTCTTGACTTCAAAAAACGTTTTGTGGTTATCCCAAGCGAATCGGGAAAAGGATATACATGTATCAGGAGTCCCGCGATAATGCTTTAAGCGCATGCTCATGGGGTCAAAAAGTGGACCATGGGCTGGAGAAATTTCCAATCAAAATTCCAAAAATTATAGCAATGTTACAACCCCACCGGTTCCCACTTTTTGACCCTGAGCATGCCCTTAGGCAGTCGGCAGATCATGATGTATGCATTCAATCTGTGATTGGCCATGGCCCTGACATGAGCACCCAAGATGGACGGTTCTTAATTGTTCACATGGTAGAAGATTTGATAATAAGGATTATAATTCAGCAACTCCTTACATGCATTATGCAAAACCTTTACACATTGGGTTTGATTCATTCGTTCTCCACTGAACCTCAAGGAATGTACATATTTTTGGAAAGCCCGTAATAATACCCCCAGCCGACATGAAACAGGCCCTGGATGTGCAATGAATAATGGAAGTAGGAATAGCAAGTCTTAATGATGCTGATGATGATTATGATCACTTGATGATAACTACTGCTGATGATTGATGATACTCCTGATGTGATGATAACTATGAGGATGATGAAACTACGATGATGCGGAGCTCATACTAATGATGATGATGAGATAAATACTGATGATGATGATGGTAACACTACTGAGGGCTGTAACTCTGAGAGCTGATAACTAGATGATGATGATGATTGATTAATAATGATGATGATGATGGTAACTATGATGATGATGGAACTACTGATGGAGGCTGATTGAAAAAAATAATGATGGTGATTGGAACTACGGATGATGATGATGATGGTAACTACTGATGATGATGGTAACACTTAGATGCTATGATGAAACTCGATGGTGATGATGGTGGTAAGCTACTGATGATGATGATAACCTACGAGATGAGATGAGATCAAATACTGATAGGATGATAACTACTGATGAGATGATGATAAATTCTACTGATAATGATGATGATAACTAGCTGGTAATTCATGGTGTTGGCCAGTGATAACTAGTGTGATGGTAATACTGATTTATGATGTGGTGATGATAATATCTATGTTGGGTGATCTTGTTGAAGAATAATAGATGGTGATTGTCGGTGGTGTTGTAGTGGTATAGATGCATGATAAAATGCATGATGCATTGATAATGATGAGATAATAGGTGATAAGACACAGTGACCATGCACAGATTTAAAAGAAGAAATCAAAGATCATAATACCTTTTTTCCAGGTGCTTCTGACTGGTTTAGAAAGGAATGAGTGATATTCCATGCATGGATACTCTTGACCCAGTCTGTATGTGAAGGAACAGCATATGACTAGTTGATTTGGCTCCCACAAGAGTCAGCACCCCAACGATGGTATTGAAACGAACACAGACACCAGTTCACGTATGTGGCTGACTTATGGACAGTT
>WHPX01000595.1:0-35358 GCA_011057435.1 Actinia equina
TTAATAGTGGTATGAATCACAGGGATCGTAATTACGATTACAAGACAGTCTGCGAGTAGTCATGGCAAGAATATTTTTCTATAGGGAGATGGAAATCAAACGTATATGTGATTTAGGGACTGTTCATTAATTATGCCTTGGGGGGGGGGGGGGGGGGGGGGTTGGGACTGGAGGAAAAGTAGGGGGTGGGGGGGGCTTTGGAAAAAATCACACAAAGAAGGGGGGGCTTTAATAGTATTTGCTGATATAAAGAGGAGGGAGTTGAAACAAATAATTAAGGTATGTCTAAAAGGTCATAAGGAGGGGGGGGGGGGGGGGGGGGGGGGGAATGTTTTCAGATAGAATTGGGTTGTGAACTTTTCCAAGGTTTTTTTTTCAATTTTTCCTCCAGCCCACCCTGAGGCATAATTAATGAACAGTCCCTTAGTGGGGAAAAAAATTGTTCAGGTTACCTGAGTCTGATAAACGGAATTAGGATTATCCTCAGCATCGTCCAGTTCACGTGACAAGCCAAAGTCAGCCACTTTGCTCGCCATGTTGTCTGCAACCAAGATGTTGCGGGCCGCCAAGTCCTGTACAATATATGTATATATTAGGGTCACGAACTTAGCAATGATTTGAATAGACTACTGAATTTGGGACGAATTAGTGCAGATTGATGTTAGAGCGCATACCATATATCCGTAAAAAAATTGGAAGAAATTGCACAAATTTGCACAAATTAGTACGTTCCGTAGACCGTAGAACAAAACAAAAATTTGCACTAATTCAAACAACTTTGTTAATGTTTTAACTTTTTCACGGATATATGGTATACATTCTACCAAAGCAACGCGAATGAAGTATTTGCGTCGTTTCAGACAGTATATCTAATGAATTGATTGCACAACTAGTTAGTCAATAGCAGATATCGGAGTTACACTCTATTGCCTTCAGACAATTGTTACATTTGGGTCAGTTTCTATACATTTCATTGCATTGATCCAAATGCCTCGACTTGAAACAATTGTTTGAAGGCAACAGAGTGTAACTCCGATATCTGCTATTGCGACTTACCAGCCATTCAATATGACGACAAAATGCTTACCCTATGAATGAAATTCATCCCCGACAAATATGCCATCCCGTCGGCAACACCTCTGATCATGCCTAGCAGCTGCAGCACTGTCAATTGACCTTCATGACCCTGAAGAGGCCAAAAAGAAAGAATTGAAGAAAACCAAATTAATTAAGTTAAGTTATCAGAAGATTGGCTGTCGCACAGTTAGTAAGCTTCTTTACATGCTCAAACGTTTGCCTAAAACAGCTGTCGTTCGTAAAGACATTTTTGAAAACGGTTTAGGAAAATGTTACGTATTATTAAAACGTGCATGTAAATTAACATGTTTAGCTTAGTAATACCTTCTCTTAGTAGATGTTTCACCAAAGAAAAAGAAACTTTCTACTCATACAAGCAAAATGTGTCGCGAGTCAAGTTTTAGTCTTTGGATTATCTCGTGCAAGGATTATCATGAATCTTTTCTCAACAAGCTGTTCAGTTAAAGTTTCACCGTACAACAGACACCTAATGAATCCCATACCAAAATGACCTACCATCAAGAAATGATCCAGAGAACCGTTAGCCATGTATTCCGTTACTATCATCATGGGTGTGTCAGAACTGCGTGTAACCACGCCCTTTAGAGCAATCACGTTAGGGTGTTTAAACTGCCCCATGATCGAAGCCTCTCGTATGAAATCCTCACGATTCTTCACTGATGATTTTGGCTGCGGAAATTACGTATGAATGAATAAATGAGTAACGCATAAAACAAAATCTAGCTCAGATACTGGAATAGATTCTGGCCCACGACTGAAACTTTCCTGCAATCAGTGTAGTAAAAGAGATGCGCCGGTATATTTGAACTAGGAAATACCTATGGAATTGGGGGATCAGAGAATGTCACAGGGTCCTTGCCCAGGCACTAAATCCCTTTGCGGGGATATCGTCTCTAACATCCGGGCTATCAAGGTGAAAACAATGTAAATTTTCTCTCTCAAGAACTGAAACAGGTCCCAGATGCCCTAGAAACAGCAGGCGCCTCAAATAATTGCACGGCCTACCTTTAATATTTTCACAGCAACAATTTCTCTACCAGAATCGTTTTTCAATGTCCCTTTGTAAACATCGGCAAATTCACCTAAAAATCGCCGGATGTTAAAACAGTCATTTGACGTGTATAAATATACATTTATATTATGGCGTCATCATTTAACTACAACTACCACAATCCCTTGCACACTTTCTTCTGTTCATTTAAGTAGAACCAACTGTTTTACTTTCCACATGAGTAAACACACATTTGAATAAGAAAAAAATTTTTGCAAAGAATTTTGGTAATGGTAGTCAAAAATAACGTCCTATTGCATGGCAATAGTTAGCATAATTTCTTTTCTTTATTCTTACCTCCACCAATACTTTTTTCAAGCTCAATCTTTTCTCTTTCTATTTCTTCGGCAGTACACATCAACGCCTCCATTGGGCTCCCATAATTACTGGGGTCGACGTACATTTTATGACCATCAACTAGAATGAAATTCGGATCTGAAAAATCATTGTTATGTCAGGTGCTGTTCGAAAAAAAAAATTAGTCGAGGAATAACCCTGATTAATAGAAATCTCAAAACTGGAGGATTGGCAAATGTAACTGCAATCTACTTTCCGTTAAAACCTGCAAACGATGGAATATATATATTTTTTCAAAACTCCTATAAGTATGAATATCGAAAACGTGCACGTACTCATTGCGAGAAGTTCCCTACTGATTGATCGACGTCTCCTGCGGTCGAGGAAAAGAAAACAGAAAAAAGAAATTACATATCTATTAAAGAATAATTACTTTAAAAAAGCTTTTGATTTTTATTGATAAGGAAATCATGCAATATATTGCATGCAGTATTTCCTAGCCTGTAGTATTGCAAGGGGTCTATATAACGATATCATCATGATACTGTATAGACTGCAAACAGTCCCCTGGCATTTCTCCCTCTAGGCTCAGTAGAGGTGATTTTTTTAGGATTCGTGTGGACGCGCTCTAAATCGTCTACGCGGCTCCGCGCGTCCACAGGAATCCTATGGACGCGTCTTTACTGAGTCTGGAAAGAAAGATGGAAATGCTTGCCGTCTAATTACTGTTTCACGGTGTTACCTTCTTTTTCTGCATACACAAATAATTGCAAAAATCAGAATTAGGATTAGAGCTCCCACAACTCCAGCAATGACGCCTTGAACAATAGACCTTGAAAAGAAAGCTGTTGGAGAACAAAACATGATGAATATATGCGTTTTATACCTTGATATACATCTTCAAATATAATGCCGGCCATATTCATTTTGGAATGTGACGCCATTAGTGGTCATTGCTATTCTAAATCTTCCATTTTAGTTTTGAAATGTTCATATTCAGTTGAAGAGGAAGCAGAATGGCCTACATTTCTATCAATTTCGTAAGGCTGTTGCGAGCTTAATAGAAATCGATATATCGAGCATACATTCTATATTCTATTCTATATTATATAATAGATTTTCACGAACGCGCGCTCTGATTGGCTGAAAAGCTATGTTTTATCAGAGTATAGAAACATAGATATGACGTCAAAACCATGTTTTCTATACAAAATTAAACATAGAAAATACTTCACAGGAATTCGGCTTTTAAATTTCAAGCATTTTCACATTTTAAATTTAAAATATTCATTTATTTTTATCAAGAATTATGTCTTTCCTCTAAAGGAAAATATGTCGTTTTGAAGCACATTTGATTGGTACTACATTTCGACGAGTAAAGCTTTCTTTCGTTTGTGCTGCGACTATTACAATGACCTTATTTCACTAAACTAGAAGCTTTTTGCTTGACCGTGATGGTGTTAGAGAAGTCAAAAAATAATGTAAAAATTTTTTCATAGTCTAACAAGAATGAACCAATCTATCGTAAGAAACTTAAGCTTACTTTACAAACTACCATCGTCAATTTTACGCTAATTTACGGTATTTTTTTTTTACCGTAATTTGTTTTCCAATAGCCCGAGACTACGATTACAAAATACTACCTACACTACTATAGTTCAGGTTCAACTAAAAAAACAAGTTTTCCAAGTACTGCACTGCTAGCTTTCTTCCAATTTCGAAGATCAAAATCGGCTCCTCGTCTCTCGGCTCCTTGGCATTCAAAGTGTTCATAAGCTGGTTTTCATTGAGTGTTTGTACAGGTTAAATGTCCATTTAAAGATCTGAACTTTGAAAACGTTTTTCAAACTCTTCAGTATTTGAATTTTCATTTCTTCTAGCAGTTAAATGGTTGTTTTCTTTGGCTTTTTTTGCTAAAATTTACAAGCAATTCTCCTTTCTTGTTGAACAAATGCGATAAACCAGTTGTATGCCAGCCTGTACAGATCTGTCATTACCTGTCAAAACTGGACCAATCAGATAGCCATAGGTCGCGTTTTTAGCTAATCATCGCATAGATCAAAATTTGTTTACGTGAGTTTGACGACAGACGCGCGCTCTTTTTGTAAACAAATCTTTTTTTTTTTTTGAAATTTTACGTATATATTTTTTTCGTAAAAATCTATTACATAAAGCGTTCAAGGCTTAGCTATGTTCTGTTCTCTGATAAAACACTCCTGAAGCTGTAGAACACGAAAAAAGTTACGACTGGAGCTGTAGGACACGAAAAAAGTTATAGAAATCACGAGCCGTAGCCGTAACTTTTTTAGTGTTCTACAGCTTCAGGAGTGTTTTATCAGAGAACAGAACATAGCTAAGCCTGATCTATTTGTTAATTATACAGTGTGTGATGGCACGTAAAAGTAACAAAGGCAGTAACTTTTTTTTCCAAGGAAGACTTTGGTAACGATCTTTGCTGCATAAGATTGAGGAGAGAAGATCAAACACCTGAGCTCCGACATCTCTCATCCATCCAATGATGATGATGAGGAGGAGGAGGAGGAGGAAAAGAAGGAGGAGGAGGATGAGGAGGATGATAATGATGGTAATAATGATGATGTTTGGATTTTTTGTCGACTCCTCAGTATCGACCTAATAGGAAATAATTGGACACTTTCCCGTTTTTTTTCTTCAAATGATTGTATCCAGAATTTATAATAGGCTATTCGAAGTAATGCAGAAAGTTTGCAATCGATGGAAAACATGCATGCCAAAGAATAAAATTCTAAAAATAATTCATGAACTTCGGAAGTATGTATTGGTTGACAAAAGCCGTCCAGTCAGTGCATGGATTGTGCGACTTGCTAGTTTGGCAGCTACATGAGGCAAATAATAATAAATAATTACGTTTGTCTTCAGTAAGTTTGGCAACTTTCTTGGTTTGTGCTGCTGCTTTTCCAAGACCAAGTCTTGAACTTGCCTGTACCTAGAAAACCATTGGGAGCTAGATGTGAAAGAGAACGACTAGGAGAAGGAAAAAGAGGGAAACAGGGAAAGGGGAAAGAGGAAAAAGGTGAAAGGGTCGGTGAGTAGAAGGAAGAAGGGAATAAGGAGAATGAGGGGATGTAGGAAGTTGGGACTGAGAGGGAGGGAGAATAGGAAGGAGGAGTAAGTAGAGGGAAAGGAAGACACATGAGGATGAGGAAAAAACAAACAAAATGATGGAGCATCGCGGGAGGAGGAGGAAGAGGAGAAGGAGTGGGAGGAGGAGGAAAAGGAGAAGGAGGAGCTGGAAAAGCATGGAGGAGCAGGACAAGAAGGAAGACAAGGAGGAGAAGGAAAAGGGGTATGAGAAGGAGCAGGAGAAGTATGGAGGAGTAGGACAAGAAGGAAGACAAGGAAGCGAAGGAAAAGGAGTAGGAGAAGGAAAAGGAGTATGAGAAGGAGGAGCAGGAGGAGTATGGAGGAGTAGGACAAGAGGGAAGAGAAGGAGGAGAAGGAAAAGGAGGAATATTTTTTTACCTGGAATTGATATTCCTTTCCTGTCTCCAAGCCAGTAATAGTCGCATTAGTTGATGTTGTGTTGAATTTCTTGACGTTTGAAGGCTGATTCACAGGATAGTACGACACCTGATAGTACGTGATAACACCGTTCTTTTCTTCGACCTCCCAACTCAAAAACACTGATGTGGAACTCAGTTGTTTTACAGTGACTACTGGGATTCCTGGAACTATAGGCAAGTATTAATTAGCCCGTGAAGCTTGACTCTTTGTCAGTGGTACTTGGGGAGGAGAAGAGGAGAAAAGAGGGGTTTGGGGAAATGTGGTCTCCCTTTCGTTTTTCCTCCGATGCTTCACCCCCTTTAAGTAAGCCGTATCGACTAATAAAATAAGAAAATTGCAGCAAGAAATGTTTCTGCAAAAAATCGTTGTAATATTTGCCATAAGTGAACTCTTAGGGATACCTGATTCTTTCGTTCTTATTAAGTCTTCAGCAAACTTTGCCAAATCATTTTTCTCTTCAGCTAACTTGCTCACTCCATTCTTGGCATAGACTTTCAACTGGTAATATGTGTAGGCAGACAGACTGTTGATGCTAGCTAGTCTAGAGTTTTGATTGACAGTAATATTAGAACCAGTACACTCTTGTGTGCATTCTGTTCCTTGGTCGTTGCATTGCTTGCATTCTGCTGTGTAATACAAATCTGATCGTCCTCCATTGTCTTTAGGTGGAAACCATGTCACAGTAACAAACGATGCATTAAGAAATGTGATGCTTAAGTTTTGCGGTGCTGAAGGTTGTCCTGTTAAAAGAAAAGTAAGTTACAGTTTTAAAGAAGAAGCAAGTGGTTTATGGGGTAGCTACCCGTTAACTAAATAAACATAACTTGCTGTAACCAGCTGAGCGGTGAACGCGGCGCGCAAAGCATAAAGGGACAAAATGAAAGGCATTAAGCATTTTTGGAGCTTACGTGAACTAAACGTGGCGGTAAAGTGAAATTGTTTTTATTTTCCTTTCCAAATTTCTGCCTTTTGTAGGCACGCACATTATTTTTTGTCAAAAGAACACAGAAATATGCGTAAAATTTGGGTTACAGTAGCCTGGGAATCAGGGCCGGCGGCAAAACAGCTAAACGCGCTGTGATTGGCTGAAACAAATTGAAATTCCCCGCTCAGTTGGAAGGATACCAAAGTAATGCTATTCGGGAACGTTTGGTGTTTCTGTGATCTCGACAATTTTCTTACGTCCAACCAAGACATTTACTGAATCAGATCCAGTTTGAAGATGTTTTCATGTATATGTAGACTTCACAGCTTCGGGAATTTGGATTTTTTGGCTATCAATCAGGTTACTGATGACTCAGACCGATATTAGCTTTTTGGTTTTGAAAACAGAAAACACGAATAAAGGTGTCGGGCGTTTTTATTTTATTTAATCGATAATTATTAAGTGTTGTTACCTGCACAACTATCAAACTCTGTTTGTTTGTCTGTCCTGTAGAAGTTTGGCTTACAATCACAACTGGTTCTGCTACTGTCCTGTTCACTGTTGAGTGGACACGTGGTACAGTGGCTGTTACTAACTTTGTCGCTATACGTACCAAGAGGGCATTCTGGAAATAAATATTACAAATACGGGTTCAAATTTACATTGCATTTGTGCATCATTTGATACTCTATTCTTCTATTCATTATAGCTGTACGAAACGGTACGGCAACAATAAATTGAGCAAGGAATCAGTGAAGTCAATAGTCCTAGCCAAAAGTATATGTATAAGACAACCAAAGATCACACTGTCGCATGCAAATGTTCATTCCAATCTTATTTCTTCAAACATCTCCCGCTTTCTTCAACTCTGATGTCTACAACAGTTTTTCAATTCCAACGGTAATGTTAAGTCTCTAAGGCTCGCCCGGCTTCCCCAGATCGACAAAATGTGAATAGGGTGTCTAACTAATGGTTGGTTCACGAAAACCAGATCACAAGAGCTAAAGTGGTTACCTCTACATTCTGATCCACCACTGACTGTAGCAACCTTTCCATATCCATAATCACATCCACATTCCCCGTGGTACCTATCAGTGCTCCATTCTCCATCATCTTGACAATATCCATACAAGTCACTCTCGTTGGTCAGCGGTTTGAGGTGTTGTGCAATTCTGCAGGACCCTTTTACTTTAGTTGAGTTATCTGCAGGGGCTATGGTCAGCGGTAATTGTACGAGATTGGATGAAAGTTTGATGGAAGGACATCGATAATATTGCACGCTGACAGAAAATAGTTTCACACAACCTCCTTGGTAGTGAAAAGCAAGATATACATAAGGTTTGGAGGCATTTACCATCACTGAGAATGTTTCTTTATTCTCCGCTTGGTTCAGCTGTCCAGTGGACAGTACTTTAGGGCTTGAGGTCCCTATTTTCTCAAAGATACCAAGATTTGTGTAGGGATCAGGAAACGAATTACCAGGAAGTTGAGTAGCGGACTTGTGTATGTATAAGCTAAAGTTTTGACGACAGTATTGATTGTTTATTGAAGAGCAGTTGCTCATAGCATACTCGATGGTTATATCAATCCTATTAGCAGGATCAATAGAGATGGCTGCACTTGTTAACCATTGGTTTGCTTTCGGAGTATTGGGCAATGCATCACAAACAGCGTATCGCACAGGTTTAGATATATCACCATTGGGCCAGTCATTCTTCCACTGTGGATTAGAAATAAAAGTTCCCGATATTAGTATCACAGAATTGTGTTGATAATAGTGTAGTGTCAGATTTAAAATAGGTGTCGATAAACAATAAATATATATTTTAAATATATTATATAATATTTTATATATAGTGCATACTTGTTTCAAATCTTTTATGCCGTATATCATACCTGTTCTACACCACCTTCACTTGGCCCAGTTGATTTCCAAGACCATGTCCACTGAGAAGATGATATCTTTTTTGGCACAGTGATTATATTTGCTAAAAGACAAAGTAAAAGTATAGAAAAGCTGATGATACATTTTTCGTTTTAAAGATATTACGTAATCGAACGTTTGAATCAAATACTCACCGCTTTCCGCTCTTGTATATACTGACAGATTATGAGCAACCAATAAAAATAAAAGATTATTTTGCAGATTCTCGCATTCTTTAATAAATGCATTTTAAATGACAACCAGTTGATAACTCCGAACCAGTTTTTATTGACTTACTAAAAGAAAAAAACAAAAACTAAAGTAAATTTAAAATTAACACGTAACACAGTATCATCTTTCATCTGTTTTTGTTCGGGTATTAAGGACGTTCATAAGCAATGTCAATCAGGTACCCAGAAGAACGTTTTGATGAGCAAAGTACTTACTTTAATCTCTCTACTTTAAAAGCTAGAAGAGATAACTAGCTAAAAACTAATGTGTGAGCTGCGTCGGTGTTTCTAATGAAGCAGTAAGCTTCCCTTTTTTGATATATTTTTTATTTATTCTTTATTTTGTCATACCCAACTTTAGAGGGTAAATAAAAATAATTGGAAAACAATCTAAGGTAACTTGAAGGCTTCAAGTCTACACTTGTAGCCCAATTACTAATTATTTGGTTATTTTCTGTAGTCTTCTGTGAAAAATGGAGACAATCAATTCATTTTTTTCAGTAACATATCTTATTATTAACAGTTTTCCATGATTTCGTTGTTCAGCTTTGTTCGCGCCTTTTACCATAAAAAGGATGAACTTCGGCGCATTCCAACGGCTAAACCGCGAAGTCGATGACCTCCATATTTGTTTGCTTATCTTACATAAAAATAAATAAATAAAATGATTTAAGGAACTCCATAAAATAAACCAATAGGAGAGCAACTTAGTCATGTTGGCAGCAGCCGGTGTTTTGGGGGCCTATTTTGACGGTTAACTCATAATTGATGTTTTTCCAACTTTCTTCGACTCTTCTTGCTGATAGACGAACGGCTCAAAAGTTTGGAAATTCTACACACGGTAAAAACAGGAACAAATCCTAAAAGAACTTGAAATTTGGCAAAAAGAAATTACAGCATAATAAAAACTTAGTTTATCACGGATACTTTTGGAATGCAATGGGATGCCCATCTCTCTAATATTATTCTTAGTACAGTATTAAATTTCCCATCACCGTTTCAAATAGTCACGCAATCACGGTCAAATAAAGCCATTTTCAGAAGCTTTTAGAGTAGTAAATCAACATAAAAAAGACAAAGGCAAACTTTTGTTTTATTCCATGTTGGAATTAAGGAACTTCGTACATTTTAAGCATCATTAATTTTTCACTCAATGGCCGTAAACTTCCTGCTTATTTTGGATTTTAATTTAAATCATAGATTACCCAGGATAAGAAAATAGATAAGTAAAAATCTGTATTTTTTCCTCAAAATTAGACGTTGAAATCATTATTTTACAAATGGGAACGCAGTATAATTTATGTCCAATTTAGATTGATAGCTCATGCTGATCGCTATAACAAAAGCGTTAATATTATTTATCAGTTTAAACTATCAAGCCAAATAAAGTGTGGTTTTTCAAGTTGAAGAGAATTTTACAGAGAGAATGTTATTTTATTTCTGCTAGCCGTGTAACAAGATTGTTTTAAACAAAATCAATTAATTCATGACAAAACATATTTTGATGTCACTTGATCTCTGGTTCGAGTTGAAGTCGACTATCAAACACACGGCCATGATCGATTAAGATCGTTTCTCCACGATAATCCGTATTATTTTAGAGCATTTAGGACAAGAAAACCTCAAAAAGCAGCTGCAATTGGAAATGACAGCAGTTTAGATCCTATAAAGACGGTTAATTTTCGTTTTTTCAGCCGAATAAGATCGGGCTGCTAAAGCAGAAAGACCCAACTTCCTCACTCGAAACCAAACTATAAACTCCGACTTACTGAGAACACAAGTTTGCATTACCACAATGCTTTCGAAACAGCTAGGTAAAACAAACATTACTGATGTAGGAACGATAAATATTTACCTTAATTTAGAGCAAAATACTCCATTTCTTTTAAGTTGAAGACCTACGTTCTTTGCTCATGTTTGGAGAGAATGAAGTCGATTCATGGTGACGTCATACCCGGAAAGGTATGTCACACATCATTTAATCACTTATTAACGTCACACAATCTAGCTACCTTGTGTCACTTTTTAAGGTCAGAATTTGGACCTCTTGCAATTAAAAAAGTAGTTCAGACTTTTTTTTGCAATTATTTTAGTTTACCTAAGGATAATTGTATTGGAATTTGGTAATTTGCTACTTTTGGGACCATCGGTTGCTCACCCACTGTAAAATTCCTCGGCGTTTCAGCGCAGTTCAGCTATTTGTTTCTTGTTTTACGTTTTTTTTTCTTGTTTCCAGCAGTGTAGTTTTTCTCTTTCTCTTAATTAATTCAGGCCAAACAGCATCTGCCATTGATATCACAAGAAGACAAGATGTACATTAGAAATGACGATTGAATACGAGTGAAAGGGCCCAAAATATACTAATCACCTTTAATAAAAGGCGTTCTTTGTCAGTCTCATTTTTTCCCGTCAGCGCATTCATTTCGCTTTATGGTTGGTTTCAATAATTCAGCACGAGTGGACAGGAACTGAAAGACAACTAGCATTTTATTATTATATATATATATATAAATAGGTCAGTTTACATTGTAGAAATTTGTCGGGAAATATAAGATTATAATAATAATGATAATAATAATAATAAATTACATTTATAAAGCACAGATTAGCACAAGATGTTTATCTGCGCTGAATTCAGAAACAATACACAATAACTAGAAAAATAAAAGCTAAATTAATCAATGGGAATTGCAAAAACAACTAAATAAAGGCTTTTCTATAAAAATATAATGATAATAATAATAATAAATTACATTTATAAAGCACAGATTAGCACAAGATGTTTATCTGCGCTGAATACAGAAACAATACACAATAACTAGAAAAATAAAAGCTAAATTAATCAATGGGAATTGCAAAAACAACTAAATAAAGGCTTTTCTATAAAAATATGTCTTTTATTATTATTTATTATTATAAGATTAAAATCCATAATGTTATTAGTTTTTTTCAGTATTTTCATGCGTAATTTTTTTATTTTATTAGTTTTATAGATAAAACTGTAGATAGGATGCTATTTTTTCTATATATAGTCCCCCCTCCCCTCCCCTCTCGATTTTAGTCATCTTTGGGAAGTCAAAATTGCGGTCATATGGGAGTTGAAAAGTATCAAATCTTAGAACCTCATGGTAAAGGGAGAAAATATTTGGACAAATAATTTGGGCTAAGACAACAACTTTAAAGCAATAACTAGAGACAATCACTGAGAAGGAGTGGATACTGAGGGGAGTAGGGGAGGGGGTGTGGAAGGTGACATAAAAAATATCCAAAAGAAAGGATTTTAATGAATAACTTCAATTCTTCCTTTCAATTAATTGACATTCAGCTTACCAGAATTAATAACCGGCAAAAAAAAACGTAATCGATCTGATCGGGAAGCTTGAACAATTGCCTTCAAAATTCATTTGGGCTGCCTGGATGCTTTCAGTTGCTTCCCATTTGATTTTTAACTTCATTTATATTTTCCCCATGCGTTAAACTAAGGAACCGAAGCGCTCCCACGCATGCAACTTGAACAGAATCTGAAATGCTCGAGAAGCCAAGTTCAGGGTTTACTCGGGCTACCTGAAGCTAAACGTACTAGTCGACATCCAATATTGATTCTTTAATATTTCATAATTACTTTTTTTGGCTATTTGTGGTCTTAAAATGAACTTGTGTTCGAGTCCCTTTCGTTCTAAATCCTGATTTATTATCTTGTATTATATACGTTAGAGAAAAAATGCTCAGGGATCTGCTCTGGCTAGAAAGCTAGCCTAGCCTTGCGCAGCTCAAAGCGAAAGCCACAAATGACTGAAATTAAGACAGGAAGTTCCAAACTAAGGAATCAAAGTGCGCAGAGTCAGTGACCAATTCGAAATCAAATAGCATCACTGAGTATGAGAGCTGAATGCGTGAAAATGAACTTTATCGATCGTATGAATGGCTCGATATATTTTTCTTTGGCTGGAGTCCATCATTGATCAAACAATCACTTATAATTATGTGCCTGCCACCAAATTAAAAAAAGAATAAAGTTTACTATATAGACACTACTGTTTTACGGGAAAATACGCCACTCGTATATTTGATACGAAATCGGGACCTCAGTGGCATATTTTCCATACTGGCTCAGACGTGAATAATGTCACAGTCTTCCCGCTCACTCACTATTGACGCTCGTTGAAACAATTTTTGTTTGTTGATAAAAAGAAAATTACACATTGGCTTGAAGATATGAAGTTTATCTTCTCATCTTCTCATGTTGAAAAATATATATTTCACCACTCAAAGATATATAAACTTTATATTTTCGCGCCACCATGTAATATCTCGCGGTTGAAAAATATATATTTCACCACTCAAAGATATATAAACTTCATAAAGATCCTATTTTGCCGCATTGATTTTCTAGAGGAATAGACCCTATGACGAGCTGGAGAGCCCATTTTACGGTAAACAGCATGTAGTCTTGGTTGCTACAGATAATAGTTAATCCGATTTCCGTGATGTCAAGATGACGAATGCCAGGCAAAAACATCAAGCATCTGTAATATGCCTACACTCGATCTATTTAGAGTTATAAACCAAGTCACTCGCACAAATAGGTCGCTCGGCTATGAAAGTCCCAATAAGACACCCAAAACAATATACTTGTCATATAATCACTTATTACCTGTAGCATTAAAAATGCCAATGAAACAATTTGATTGAAATAAACATTTATGAAAATATATACCTTTAACCCGCTCCCAAAAGAACAACACCAGCAACACAAGCTAAGAAAAGACGTATTATGTACAAAACAGAAACAGAGTCACATCTATCACAAAGCACAGTGATCTAAGTAAGCATGCAAATTATACAGGTATACGAGTACCTAAGCATAAATGCTGCCTACAGATCTAATACATAACACGGACAGTGACCTAAGTAAGCATGCAAATTATACAGGTATACAAGTACCTAAGCATAAATGCTGCCTACAGATCTAATACATAACACGGACAGTGATCTAAGTAAGCATGCAAATTATACAGGTATACAAGTACCTAAGCATAAATGCTGCCTACAGATCTAATACATAACACGGACAGTGACCTAAGTAAGCATGCAAATTATACAGGTATACAAGTACCTAAGCATAAATGCTGCCTACAGATCTAATACAAAGACAATAAACGCACATCACATACATAAAATAACAGCAAAAGGGTTAGATAGGCAGTGATAATGTGTAAGAAAAACCTGAAATCATTTGATCTTGGGCAATAAGTTCATCGGAACGTTCTCAGTGACCCTTTCAAATAAAGCGCCACAGTAGAGTCACATGATATCTTATAACGACGTAAATATTGTTTCAGTGATGTAATGTGCCGTCCATTGATAGTGGCATGCTATGTGCTCATGCTGTGTTAATCCGTACGATGACATGCATTACGCAAGTATTCCCTATGCAATGAATAGAAATGAAATCTGAGACGAGCACTTTGAAAGTGCTGCTTCACGCCGGTAACTAAGCCGTGTAGCTCGTCATGTTTCGAATTCCAAATTACCGCTGTGTTTCTTGATTACAGACTCATTTGCACAGGCTAAGCCTCGAGTTTGTGCAGAATATTCACGTGTTCCAGTCAAGGTCCGTCGAGTTTCAAAGTGTTTGTATTGTTGAAGTTGTGCATTCTTTACTTTACTGTTGCTATTTGTGAATATTTAAACACTGATGCGAGGTTAACCCTGTGTAAATGAGTCTGTAATCAAGGAACACAGCGGTAATTTGGAATTCGAAACGGGTCTATTGATCTGGGCATAGTTAATGGAGCGGAATGGTTGGGAAATCTATTGTTCTAGGTTTTTGTTCGACTTTATCCATTTTTATACAGTCCACCGGAAAAAGACATTTACACATTTACACATATACACATTTAGACTATAATAAATATCACGTGTTTCCTCGAACGTTCTGTCATAAAACAAACGCTGAAATACAATTTAGTCTCCATCTTAAATCCTCACTAAATGGTCGGGGCATTCTGGATTTTCGATTCACGAGTTGAATTTTACATTTAAATTTCAGGCTCACTTTAGTCTAAATGTCTTAATGTGTAAATGTGTAAAGGTCTTTTTCGATGGACAACATTAATGTCATTGACTGTATGTGTGACCCTGCACAGAAAAGAAAACGTTGCTCCGTTTGTTCATAGTATCCAGGAATATAGAATTTTTTAACCCTAAAAACGTTCTAAAATATTTATTTGTTTATTAATCCTATATGATTAATACAAATTGTTTATTCTGAAAAGGAAATTACCTTTTTCATGCTTTCTTATTTATCATCTAGTAACTTAGCCGTATCTGCGCGGAAATATTTATTCGCATGGTTTGTGGTCATCGAATGAAAGTTTTCACTTTCAAAATGTTCATACGTGAAAATAATAAGGAAATGAGTATTTTTAGCCATACTTGCTTTGGTTCATTGTGCACCCTCAATATCACATGATGGTACGATTCAACATCAAGCGCAAAACAATAGCTTTGTCCTATGGAGTTTCCAAACCATTCCGCTCCATTAACTATGATCTGGGAGACGTCTTTTCATAGTCATGTTTTACGACAAAAAAAACCATTTTTACCCCCAGGAAGAACAAATCCTCGCAGGACTCGGTGCAAGGGGTATATATATCTAACCCGAAACAATAGACCAATCAAGACTGCACTGAAACTATAAGACGGATTTCTATTTTGGAATGGCATTTTACTGTCACCTTGCGTTATGACGTATAACTATATAGAAAGCCTTAATTTTCTTATGCAAACTATTTTTAATTTCAATATAAAAACAACTGAACAGTTTTTTCCACACATGCTCTCCAAAATATATTTTATAATTACTTGCAATACAAGACCAGTCAACATACTCGGTCTTATTTCTTTTTTATATACACTCAATTGCAAAAACATTATCGGTTTCTACTATCAAAATCATAAAACATAGAGGCTGAGACTGAAAAGTCCGTGGCGGTCAAGGTCGCACCTTCGAGAGCTTCATACATGAACCCCTGGCACGGGAAAATTGAGTAGCCACTCCCTGCATTATCGAAGTAAAATAAATCACCTTTGCTTTTTACTCGTCTCAACTTGAATGCTCTACGTTTAGTTTTATAGCCGACAGTGATTTTGCGATTGATTGTACGGCAGCATGTCTCTTGCTCGTTGTTATTTCCCTTAAACAGGGCTGCCATAAAGCCACTCTCTATATATAACAAGTTAGATACGACAGGGTTGCCTCTGACTCAACTTAGCAAGCTATGTTGCTTATCACTGTTTGGCCTAATAGTAAAAACCTGGCAAAGATATTTTTCATTCATGCTAAATAATAAGCCCCATGCTAATAAGTTGGTTTGAATAAAACAGACGGGACCCTAAAGTTTTTAATATAAGTTCTATTGGACTAAAAATAACGATGTTTTCCGCCGGACGTATCAAGTCCAAATGCTGTGGCGGAAGAGCAAAATCAAACAATTCATAGTTGTTTAAGAGATGCGAGATATTCTCAATAGTCTCACTACTACACATTGATGAGAAGTCACTGATAAGTATAGAGGCTTTTATCCATCACGTGATGGCAGCCATGTTAGATGGCAGGAACAATACAATCGTTTTACATGAGAAATAATTCAATTCCCGAGAGCAAGGGACTTTTATTGTTCTCCCATCTAACCACGCGCAGTTCGATCCAAGCTGTATTATGGGCGCCGGCAAGTGATGGTGCAATGCCTCTTTTATCACTCAACTTGGTTCAAATTAAAAACCTGCAATTGTCAAACGTTGATCTGGCCCACTTATACTTAATAATATTTTAATACGTATCATTTTATTAATTTTACCGGCTCTTCTCTGACCTGCTATTGCTCGCTTTAGTTTCTCAATTTTCCCCACCCTTTTCTTCATTGCGCTGTTTTAATTTTTCGTAAAGCTCTGCCAGGTTTGCCGGCTCCAATTATCAAACTGGAGTATAGTAAGACCACTGATAATTGAAAAGAATACTATAAACTTACATTTCCGCTCATAACTCTATTTTCATCTAAAATGAATTACAACGATCATGCATGTCTTAGCGATGCTCGCAAACTTCAACAACATTAGTTTTCTTAAGAAACTTGGCCTGCCATCTAATCTTTATAGCATGACTAATCTACAAAACACGACAATAAATTTCTCATTTCACGAATCAGTAACGAGCAAATTGTAAACATCTCTCTCGCTCCAGTCTCTCGATGATATCACGTCCAAGAACATTCTCAATGGGACAAGTTGTGACTACGAGAAATTTTGTCGAAGGATTCTTAGAAGACTATTATTTACACAGTTTTTTAGTTCAAAAAAGATTTCGTTAGTAATTTAATTCGGTGTAGATTTTATAAGTATAGAAAGTACGTCAAGCCGGTTTTATTCGATAGTTGACCATGGCTTATCACGTACGTGCAGTGATTTTCAGTCACTCGTTTTGATTGCAGGGCCAATGCTGCAGTCCTTTGTACTAATATTTCTTTGTAAAGTAACCTCATTTCAAAACTATAACCATCTTCAAGTCTATTATTTCCAAATTAGAGTGGCTAGCTGTGTTCTCCTCTCACGACTGTCTTCAACTATACTAATATGAAAATCTTATGAATATTAACCAAAAGACTTTTACTTTATCTTCAACTCAACAACTCCAAGATCCTGGCTTTCGTTTCATCGCCTTCTCTTACTTTCCCATGACATTCGTGAACTACATACGCCCAACTCATTACATCCAGCTTGGCGCTGTGTCACCCGGTGATCCGATTACGAAAGTATATACCAAAGTATTTTCTTTGCCTTTTCCGTCTATAATAGAGTTTGTATTTCAGGACTAGACTCCATGCTTTCAAAATGCTTGTTCATAGCTTTGATGCTCTTATTAATTTTATTCCGATGTCCGATCAGCTTGATTCCGATTCTGGCGAGATCGTCCTCCCCAAGGCATTTGATGTGAGCCAAATCCATATAGCCTGCATTAGCAAAGTTCTCGGCGTATCGAGCCATATTGATGCTGCCAAGCCACTCCTTGACTGTTGTCATCTCATCGAAATGCGTATACGTATTAGGACTGAAAATGAATATCTATTTGTTAATGATTAAGTCAACACGCACGTTTTCAGTAGAGTGCACACCATATATCCGCACAAATTTGTACAAAATAGTAAGTTCAGTAGACCTCAGTACACAGTGGACCGTCAAAACTTTGCAGTAAGAGACCAGTTTCAAATTCCAAATTACCGCTGTGCTCCTTGATTACAGACTCATTTACGCAGGGCTAGCCTCGAATCAGTGTTTAGTAGTTCCCTTCACAGTTTTCTGCGCCATATTGAAAGGTAGCCGTGCCTTTGCCTTTGAGACGAACGGTTAGCTTGCAATGATAGGGACCTTTTTTTAGCACCTTGGACAATTATTCAACGGAACTGTGAAGGGGACTATTTCCACAAATACCAACAGTAAAGTAAAGAATGCACAACTTCAACAATATAAACACTTTGAAGCGACGGATCAAGACTGGAACACGTGAATATTCTGCGCAAAATCGAGGCAAACCCTGTGTAAATGAGTCTGTGAAACACAGCGGTAATTTGGAACTCGCAACTGGTCTGTTCGCGACTTTATTCTTGGTTACTTGTGGCTTTACATTCCTGTTCGTTGTTGTTGTCATCGTTTTCGTCGTTATTGTTGTTGTTGTGTTGTTATTTTTGTCGTTTTTCTGATTGTTATCTCACCTTAAACAGTGGTTGGTGTTGAATTCATGATTGATTTTCTCCGGTGATCGAATCATTTCGTCTAATCGCTGGACGATATCAGGAAACTTTGGTCTTGTGTTCTTGTCTTTATCCCAGCAATCCAGCATTAGATTGTGAATCGCTCTTGGACAATTCTAAAATACATACATAAATAAATATTTTGACGCATAAAAAGTGATGTTTGTTGTGTTTATTAATCATTCATGTTTACATCTTGAAGCCGTGTTGTAGAAATATACTGACGCCCCACCCCCACCCTTCTCCACCGTCTTCCTCTTTCTCTCTCCAAAATAAAATCTAAGACATGATTCCTATCTTACCATTGGTGCTGGTAAACGGTATCCAGACTCGACGCGATCCATCACCTAGGAAAAGTAATACAAACTCTGTTATCTTTATTGCTAGAGAAAAAATGGTGTACAAGACCACCCAGTTAACAACGAGATCTCTCCTGTCCCATATCCTCTTCCACTTTCAAAAACAATGTTGGATTCAGGAGGTGTCTCGGAGGGATTGGTCGTGTTGGTCGTAATTCAAAATGGAGCATAAGACATATAGATACTCGGGAATTTACTTGAGTAACTATGAAACAATCGTTCCAAAAAAGTCCAGGTCCGCCTTCGAGGTTCGCACATTTAGTCCGACAAACCTTAAACTGGAACCTCTCACACACACATAAAAAAAGGTTTATATTGGGAAATAAAATTTTAAAAGTATGTACCTGATAGTTGTCCCAGTCCCAGTATGGTCGTTCACTAAATGACATTATCTCCCACATGAGAATACCAAAGCTCCAAACATCACTCGCTGAAGAAACTTTCGGTACCGAATAGCTTCGGGTGCCGTCCAACGAACAGGAATCTTGCCACCCTTTATGATAAGATGACATTGGTGAGAAATGTATAAATAGTCTACAATATGCCTTGAAAAAATTTGGAATCAATAAGCCTCGCGATGTATTGGGTTTGCACTGATCACGCTGATAGAGAGAACTGTCAGGACACGGAACTGCTGTCAATCGAATAAATCGTTCCGATGTACCTTTTAGCGGATCCCGTGCCCCTTTACCTACAATCACGATTTATTTGATTTACGGCGTACATTGCCTAATTAACATGTCTCGATAGTTGTCTCGATAAGCCTGAAGCAATGAAAACAGTGGTTAATTTTAGCACCAACAAGGTTAGAGGCTCTTGCCACTCAAGTATCGCGGGACAACGGGAAATCTAAAAACGAAAAAAATCCAACAAATTAAATTACCTGAGTTTGATACTCCGAATCAGGGTTATCTTCAGAATCGTCCAGTTCACGTGATAAGCCAAAGTCAGCCACTTTGCTCGCCATGTTGTCTGCAACCAAGATGTTCCGTGCCGCCAGGTCCTGTACAAGAACAGATACGTGATAGTTAATAAGCCAAAGTTTGATATCCTAAAATTCTGTCTTGATAACCTTTATCTTTGAGCGATAAATCTCAGGCAAGTGCAAGAATAGTCTATTTAGTAAGGTCCAAAATTAATCAGTGCGGAAGCTAGAAGTTTGACTTTAGGGGCAATATTGTGGAAGGCGATGATAATGATGATAATGGAGACAGTCATGATTAAGTTGATGATATTGATAATGATGATGGTGAGCCAAGTGAGGCCGATCGAGATTTGTTGCTAGGCTAGATGCCAAACATGTGTCCTATTTAACGGCATTGTCGATATTGTTGAATAATCTATAGAGGCCCTAAAGTAGAACAAGTTGTTGCTTACCCTGTGAATATAGCTCATTCCAGACAGGTACGCCATCCCAGCCGCTACTCCTCGTGCTATACCCAGCAACTGCAGGGTCGTCAGCTGGCCATCATGGTTCTAACGAACACGGAACCAAAATGTTAACATCAAATAATCAATTCAAATAATTAATAAGCAAATAAACATCGTCCTTGTTTTACGAGGGTAGCACTTAATAGCCAGTGGCAAGCATGTGGCCCTTGTTCCATGATCGAATTGGAATGAGAAATTGATTTTTGCGGAGGTGGGAAAACCGGAGCCCTCTGTTGGACCACTGTTTATGTTATATATAGACCAATGTTTTTTTATTCTCTTACCGCTAGGCACTAAGACAAGTCTCTGCGGCCGCTAGGATATGATCTCTAGAGAAATAATCTGCCGGGGATTTTACTCTTATATTGTTTGCTTCTAACATGCATATTTTATTTTGGTGTCTTCTCGCAGCCACAAGCGATTTTCAGTCCTTTTTAAATCCTTACCCCCAAGAAATTCAAAAATTCAGGTTATTTCTGACACTTAATAACCCTTGAGCCCGTCAAATGGTGGTGTTGCTGTTGGAGGTGCCGGTGGTGCAATGGATTGGTAGTGTGGGGGAGGAGGAGTTGGAGATTTAAATTCAAATTCAACTGCTTGCCCAATACTGACTAAACGTCTGAAATTACGTACCTTGAGAAAGTGGTCCAACGATCCATTGGCCATGAACTCAGTAATAATCATCATGGGTGTGTCAGGACTGCGGGTCACGACACCATTCAAGGCAATCACGTTAGGATGTTTGAATTGCCCCATGATTGAAGCCTCTAGTATGAAGTCCTCGCGGTTCTTTTGAGTAGACTTTGGCTGAAAAACAAGATCGTAACAAATTTATACGAGATCAATGTTTTTATACTCAAGGATAATACTTGCCATTGTATAGAGTTGCACTTCCTGCGCGTCCCCAGGGGTTCAAAATTAAGAAAATCATGCATTTTACCTTTAAGATTTTAACAGCAACAGTTTCAGTTTTGCCATCATCGCACGTGAAAGTTCCTTTGTAGACTTCTGCGAATTCCCCTAAAAAACAACAGTATGATCATGCTTTTTGCTGGGCAAATTCAGGACACGAATACGGGCGTGTGAAGTCCACATTTCAAAGAGGAGTAAGGCGTAGTAGAGATTGCTACCATCGAGGGATTCCCGGAATTCCCCCGTCAACAAAAATTAACATGTCCGTGGAACAAGACTTAATAGCCTTTTTTAGCCTTGAAAACCAAGGGATATTTATTAAAGGACAAGTCACTCACCTCCACCAATCAGCTTCTCCAGTTTTATATTCTTTCTATCAATCTCTTCCGTCACACTCATGAGCGCCTCCATGGGGTTGCCATAGTTACTAGGATCGATGTACAGCTTGTGGCCATCGACATGCTGCATCAGTCCATCTCCATGAGAAATAAATTCATTTCATTATTAGTAAAAAAAAATTATATTATTTTTTTATATTTGATTTTCCAATTTACAGCTATTGCAAGAACCCAGAATTGTAACCAGTCGTCACTCACGCTTCTTAATGCGCGCGAAGGCTTTTCCTTCGTTCCCTTGATGTACCGGGAACTCACTAAATCCTTCCCATCAACCACAGTGTGACATCAGTGAGAGGAAAAGCGACTGGGTAAAAGTCTGGCAAGAACCGAGATGGTATGCATGACATCCGTTATTGGTGTGGGTCAGACGCTCCCGAACCTTTTCCACTAACGTCCGTCAGTATGTGACAGCAAGATGATATTTTCATTAACTCCGGCGTAAAATTTAAGTGTATTGTTACTATTTGAGATTTTGCCTGCAGGGTCCTTTGAGGTACATTGCACTAATTTACAATCCCAGAGTCGTAACCAGAACTTTTACACGGAGGGTGCACATCGAATAAAATTGGACCATTGATCGGTTTTTATTACCAAAAAAAAAGGTAACCAGAAAAAAGCAGAACAAAAAAAAGGAGGGGGGGGGGGGGGGGGGGGGAAGATAGATCAGATGAGCGAACCTTAAGCTTTTATGGGGGTGCACGTGCACCCTGTGCTCCCCCTGGTTACGGCCCTGAATCCCCATTTTTTAAAAATCGCCATACACATCCCACAATCAATCCATGAAGAAATAGCAAAGGGTGTTCACTGCCAGGGTTTCTTTCGTACGTCCTCAATGGTTAACATTCTATTCGACAAGATTTGTTTTAACCTTCATTTTTAACCGCAATAGATATCCCTTTCCAATTGAACGCCTTAACAAACATAAGGTATTATCATGTAAGTTAATGGTTAACCAATATATTTGCTTTGGGCAGAATACTGTCTCGAATAAGGACACAGTTTGAGTCCCGACCTTGTTTTATGACCACAAATAGCTATCCCTCCCGCCTTCACTCTAACACATATGCCAAACAAATATGAGTGAGTTTAAATTGGTTAACCAACATACATTGTAAAGATGGCTACTGGGAGGATAATGGCTCCCTAAAGAACACTGACGCCCTAACGAAAGGTTCGATTCGCCCTGAAGTCTAAACGGTAAAGGAAAGCCATCTGGATGCCAAACCTACGCAATTCATTAAAAAAGCATGGCTTTCCCGACCATGTGATCAGATGCTCATTTTGCACGATGAATCACTTGAATAGTCCTCAACCAGCATGTGCGCGTGCTAATAAAAATAAAGATTTAAAGGTGGAGTCGAGAAAAAAGCTCACTCCATATATGGTATGATCTTTTCCATATTTGGATTGTGCGGAAAAGCGGCAAACAAAAAGGCCGTCGTTTTATAACGAATTCGACATGAATATTTTTGAAGAAGAAAAGAAAAGAAAAAAAAGACAAGTAAAAAAAAAACTTTGGAAAATCGAGGAAGGATACGGGGACGACGCTAACTCGTGGGTCTGCCTCGCAGACAACAGACTCAGGGAAATACGACACTCAATGTTTGATATGTATCTTGGAACCAGATTATAAACCTACCTAGCTTTTCCATACTGAACGCACGTGCTCGAATGTATCTCCTGCGAACCAAAACCAAAGCAATCATCAAATCAACACTAACGGAGACAAACTGTCTGTGAAATGTTCAAATAGGTAAGAGTCCCTGCCGACCGCATACTTCAGTAACAGTAATGTGTTGTACATTCATTAACAGAACGATTAAAAGTCTATCGACTAGTATAAATAATTGAAGGCGGCGAATGATATATTGGTTCTAGAGGTTCTCTCAAGATAAGGGAATTTGTTTTGAGTCGGTTAATTGGAATGTCGCCAGGGTTTTTGATCAGTGATTAAACATGTGATATGATGATTTGAAATGATGGTCTTTTTCTGATGAAGAGATACGGGGTTTGAATATTTTATAAACGTTTTGAGGTATTTTTATTTTTCGGCCTTTTTTGATTAGCAAGGTTATCTTAAAAGCCTTGAAATAAAGGACAAATTAGAAATATAGGATGCAGAATTATTTGATTCCTTACAACCAATCAGAATGCACCGTTACAGCTAAGCACAGCAGGACACTTCCGTACTATACGTTTTTAATGAAGGTGCAGAAAATTTTATAATTTTTTCAGAGCCGCTAATTTCGATTTCGATTATTTTTTTATATCTTCAACATTTTTTTGACAATTTACAGTTACTTCTTTACTTCAAGTTGCAAAGGACTTTCCTTTGAAACTGGTGCATTCTGATGATCTAGATTGAGTACAAACCTTTGTTAAAAACTCTTAATATCTTAAACACAAAGCCCTCAACATGAACTAGGAAACACAAATGTTGACCCCTATAGGGTATGCGCATGACAAACCTAACTTGCGATAGCCGCTGATCAATTTACTGTGTGCTCACCTTCGTTTTCGATGTAGACAGACGATGACGAGTATAAGAATGAGGATCAAGAACACACCAGCTGCCCCGACAATCCCAGCTAAGATCTCCCACGAAAAAGCTAAAAGTTATTAAAAAAATAAAATAAAATAAAAACATACGCCAGAATCTGAGTGGGGAAAATTCCCGGATAGCTTTATTGAGGAAATCGAGATCCTTTACAAAAAAAGGTAAAATAGGAGAGAGAGAGAGAGGGAGAGAGGGAAAGAGAGAGAGACCGACAAAAGAACCGACCAGGTATGCCCGCAATACATTAACACCTCTTCTTTCCCTTGGGAAGATACAGTAAGATAGAAGAGTGAGGAAAGCGGGGTGCGGTGAGAAAGGGTAGCATGGGTATTCTACTACGCTGCTAAGGCGTCGTCCTCTCACCAGTTCAAGGCTTTGGTGCAAGTAAGCCATGTGTATAGCCGTATGTTAGATAAACCTCAGTGGTTAATACATTTTTTCCATCTTTAACAATTACGACTAATTATTTATTTTTCTATTTTTTAAGAAACATAAATAAGGTAAGAAGATACTGCTGAAATTAATATCCTAGCGAGTATTTTTATACTGTTACTCACGCATGGTATTGATCTTTCCTGGAGGAAGAAGCTGCTGTGTTTTACTGGGTTGACCAAGACCATGTTTTGTACCTGCTCGAACCTTAACAAGAATGCAATAAATAAATAAATAAACAAATAAATATAAAATAATTAAACAGAAATTAGATACAGCCATAAGAGCAAAAGAAACTAAACAAGGATATCATTTTTTGTTGTTGTTATTGTTGTTGTAATTTTTTTATTTACAGCTCATCATCATCATCAGGTCAAACTCCTCGAGAAATATATTTTTTGTTTGCTTTCGGCTTTGATTCAATGAGTTTTTCCCTCTCCTCTCTCCCCCTGCTCCCAGATATATTACATACAAGTGCTTACTTTCAACTATTATTGATCTTATGTATCATTACGTACGTACGTATTATACTGTATTGTAATGTATATAGTATACTACTATCTATTATACCTGGAAATAATACTCATTTCCTTCTTGCAAACCATTAATAGTAGCATTACACGAGGTTGTGTTCAATATTTTCAGTCTAGACGGCTGATTCACAGGATAGTACACCACTTGATAATACATGATGACGCCATTTTTTTCTTGAACGTTCCAACTTAAGAAGACGGACGACGAACTGACTGATTTAGCGACAATTATCTCTGGAATCCCGGGAACTGTAAGAAAATAAATAGTTGAAAATGTAGTCCGTGAATTCATCAAAGTTCATCAAAAGTTTGGACTCGTTTTTATTTATTTATTTATTTATTTATTCTTTTTTACTTTCAATTATTATTATTATTATTATTCATTTATTTATTATTATTATCATTATTATTAATTTGTTGTTGCGGATTAGCAACCCTTTACCTTAAAGCAATGACTGACGCCTGTGAAGGCTTAGTATTTTTTAAATGATTTTGAAAAAATTGCACACTTGTCATCCAAGATGGCTGTCAAACATCACGTGATTCTTTGTGGTATCATCTATAAAGCTCGATGCTGGCCAGGTGGGTCGAGTGGGAACAACGTTACATCTAGTATATGAACCCTCACCCCTCCTCCCCCCGTTTTTATTCCTAGACCTTCCTGACTCAAAAAAAGTCCCTCAAAAATCTCTTACTTACTCGTTTCGTTAGTCCGCAGTTTGACCTCAGAAAAAGCAGCTTCCATTTTGTTCTTCTCGGCCACTTGACTGACTCCATTTTTAGCAAACACCCTGAACTTATAATAACTGTAGGGGGATAAGTACTTGACGTTAGCTAGAGTCGAGATGTTGGTGATTTCCTTGAGATAAATCTTGACCTGGGGAGTACATTCCTCTGTGCACTCGTTCCCTTTGTCGTCACATCTTTTGCACTCCACTTGGTAATATAAGTCTGACCTGCCTCCGAGGTCCGACGGCAAAGACCATTTCATTCTCACAAAAGTGGCGTTAAAGAAAATGGTGTCTAAATCCCGCGGTGCTGAAGGCGGTTCTAAAAATAGTTGAGAAAAAAAAAATGGATTAAATTTTAAAAAGAATTAATACTTCAAATTCATTCTGATCCGCTTTGAAGGATTATCGTCTTACTGGGTTTTTAGTGAGATAACGCTAAGAGCTAAAGACAATACAAGGGCAAATATTCTGTAATACGGCTATGCTTTATCATTATCCCGTTAAAACAGACCCATTCAATGGCCACTGGAAAATATTTTTTAAAATTATTTTACTTATTTTGAATATACATATCATTCTCATGAAAACGGATTTTTTTAAACGAGATAAATCGATTTTTTCCCCTTATACTTATCAAAACATTACTGGTGAAAAAAGAAGTAATACTCAAGGAAATGCAAGACACGTGCTCTAAAACAAAATTCCGAATAACAAACCCCGCCTAAATAGCTTATTCTACATCGTCATAGACGAGAATAGCTGTGCCGCCATTTTTGGAGAGTTTAATCAAATATATAGTGCTCCGAAATAGCACACACACATAATCGTCAACCAAGTTGTTTGCTTGACATTTCATGACAAGTGCCCTTGAAATCTTGGTCCGACAATGTCATGGAAGCATTTTGATTGACGTCCACCAAAACCCTATTTGTCGCGATGGAACTGTAAAAAAGCGCGGGAAAATTGTGAAGGCGCCTTGACGACGGAGAAACGCTAGCACCATGCAAATATGGTTACATAGTTGGAAACTACTATAAAAGTATTCAAGCATGTACTCACGTGTGCAGTTGTAAAATACAGCCTCCGTTTCCGATCTAAAGAAACCAGGTATACATTGACACCTTGTCCTGTCATTGACATGTTTACTGTTTCCTGGACACGGTGTACAGCTGGTGTTATTGACCGTGCTCTTGTATGTACCTTTCGGACAAGCTGGGGTGAAAGAAATCACGATTTGAGTATATAAATGTCATCAACATTCGCGCTTTTACAGCAGGTTACCTTTAACATCAAAGTCAGAGCAGGAAATAATAATAAGGTTTTGAGCTGTTGTTAATTGTTGGTTGTGGAGAAGAGACTTGTAGCAACGTAACTTTTTCATCTGCCAAAAGAACGGGTTCCGCTGAATGTCTTTTGTTCCCACGGGAACTTTTGCATAAATGTTATGATTTAACCCCCCCCCCCCCCCCCCCCCCCCTCCCCCACCCCACTCCCGGCCCCCAATAGAGCCGCGGTCATATTTAACATCAGCTTTTTATTTTCGTCAGTACACATTCCCCCATATCATCATCACCATCTTCATATTATCGTTATCGTTATTACCGTAAAAATCAACTTCTAAATTTCAATTGAAATCCAGTGGAAGAGCCACTCTGTGAAATCCACTGTTAATCCCATTATTTATTATTTATTCATTTATCATTGTCATTATCATTGTCTATACCTTTGCATTCGGAACCCGACATAATAAACACCTTCTCGTAGCCAGCTTCGCAGAGACACTCCCCTCGATTCAAATCTTTGCTCCATTTTCCATCAGCTTCACAATATCCAAACAAATCGTTAGCATTTGTCATTGGTTGAGCATGCTCCGTACACGACCCCTTCACTTGAACCGAACCATTAGCAGGTGAAGTGGTCAGCGGCAGCTGAATAAGACTTGAAGACAAAGCCAACGACGGACATCGATAATAATGCACATGAAAGCCATAGACGACGAAGCAGCCTCCTCTGTAGTGCAACGCCAGATACACATAGTTATTCCCAGGTTCTATCTTGAAAGAAAGCGTTTCAAAATTCTGTGCCTCTTGTGCCTTCGAAACCGTTATTACCTTAGGATCCAATGTTCCAATTTTTTCATACGAAGACCCGCTCGTTAAATAAGGGTCGGGAATTTTGTCGGGTGTATAAAGATTCGATGTCTGGTGAGCGTATAAATTGAAGTTATGTTTACAGTATTTGGCATTTTTAATTGCAGAGCAGTTTTGAACTGCATAGTCTATTGCGATGTCAATTCTCTTGGCATGTTGAACGTCGATGACGTCACTTCGTAACCACGTGTTTGGTTGTCCGCTTGGCGAAACGTCACATGCGTAATAGTATATCTTGGTCTGGCTTCCGTCCAGTAATGTAGCGTAGTTCCACTGGAGAGAGAGAGAAGAGAAGAAAAAAAAAAAAACCCAGATACAAATGGAATGAAATCAATAGCGAAATGCGACAGTTCAGATTTCTCACATTTCGATTTCTATTTTTTGTCACTTCACTTAAGCATGATGTCACTTCGACATGATACTGAAGTTTTCATTCGGTTTCAATATACGTACCATGGTTGGGTGCCACTTGGTGTCCAAGTCCATTTCCATGTAGACTTGCTCTTGTCAGGCACGCTCATTATTTGAACTTTTAAAGAAATACGGGGAAAGTAATTATATTATTACAATAAAAATATTAATACTAATTGAATAAAAAAAGGACAGCACGCGTCTTATTCCATAGTTGCATCATTTATTTTTCTTTTCTTTTTTTTTTTTTTTTCTTTCCGATCCCTTCCCTTCCTTTTTCCCCCAAATTGCTCCTTTGGGGTCTATTTGTCTTTATTTGGTCTATTTGGTAGTTTAAAAATATTCAAATGCCTCTATTTTTAATGTCAAGTTCATTTTGTCTTCCTCTCTAACGCCATTTTCTTATAAGTGTCATATCGCTTTTACCCTAAACTCCATAAATGGATATCCATTATCCTTAAGATAAGTATTCAAACAAATTTCGAGTCCTTGTGTTAGGATGAAGTTTCCCTTTACTTTTCTTTCCTTTGTTTCTATATTATTTTCCAACCGTAACCTCGTTCTATGCAGGAGGGCTTCCGAATCCCCTCTATATAAACAAGCCCTCGAGGCTAACACGTGAAGTTCAATAAGTTTAATTCGGTCTCAATCAAATCGAAATGGCTTCAAAGAAAAGCACTAAAAATGCGTAACAAAATGTAAATAACTATCACCTTTGGCTCTCGGAACCACTTATAAACACCAATGACATGTGTACTCAATGAAAATTGATCGGAAAATATACAAAAGCGATTATGAAGGAGAGAGAGAGAAAGGTTTAGTACGGCTAAACGTTTTCATGAGTCAACATATGATATAGTATTGATGTAAAGTGTCAAAATCATTGACAGCTTGCTTAATTTAACTCAAGGCAAAACCACTTTAGCGAAAAAAATCATCTTACTTATTAGGCCAATCAATTAGCTTAATTTCCCAAAAATAAATATTTCTAAACATTGTACAAGAAGCACAGAACATGCCGCTTTTAGATATTTTGTGAGATGAAACAGATGCTTTGAAATCATACATTCTATCCTGTGGTAGGGATGACGTTAGATGAAAAATATTTGAACATAAAACAAGTCATTGAAATCACGAAGGAACTTGAACAAAATCGCCCTAGATAAGAGCCGAGAAAGGAAAAGGAAGGAAAACCGCATTATTTGGTTTTCAACTTAAGATACTAGTTATATATTGCTTATCAAAACAAATTATCTAAATGTTCACGGTAGGGGGGCTATTTTATCTCGATAACCTTACTAATTGTATAATTGGGGCACTTGGTTCATTTTAGACGGAACAAAGCGACTTTATAAAATACGAATTGAATATCTACGTTCATAACAGCATGTGAAGGTTAGGAAAAACATCCAAGGAGGAGGTACACGCGCTCAAAAGCGTACCTGTTGTTTCTAGACACTTTGATTTCCAAACAAGCTATTCTTTTCATCGCTGTTATGACATCGGGTCATTCGGCTAAACGCTCTGGGACCAACACTTTATAAATATTTACAATTTAGCCGGGGGTTTTCATACACAGAATTCACAAATACGGAAATGCTTATCTGTCGTGTGGTAATCGAATGATGTGAACTTATTAAAGGTTATGTTAAAAATGCAATGATAAAGGAATATTTGCAGAATTAAACAGAATCAAACAAATGTCAATCACGCATGAAAATGAACAGAACTTACAACGTAAATTTTGTATTTATTTCTTCGCTAAATTATATGCGTTTATTGTTAGCATTTTACTTGGTTATTGACACAGCATATTTTTTTAACACACTAAACACACAAATTCGCGTCCATAAATGGTAAGAACCATGAATGTTTAGTATAACTCGCACTAGGAATATAATCTGATAAAGTTGAGAGGGAGTCTTATCTTTGCTGGAAAATAGCTATAATAACCGACTCCACAAGACTTTTTGGTATTCAAAGTATGTGAGATTAGCTACCATTCAAGGAAATAATGATTTAGGAACTTGATTTTTCAGTAACATTTCTCAGCTTTAGCCGATAAGTTTCCTCCTTAGTCGTAGCTTTTTTTTTCTTTCAGTTTTTTCTCCTTAAAAGGAGCTTTTTCTTGAACCAAGGAGGTAATACCTCTCTACTTCAACCAAAGAGAAAGCAAAATAATCATAATCATAATCATAGCGACAAAAAGAGAACGTTTTACTTTAGATTAAAATATTTGTACTTGATTACTATATGAAATTTAAGTTTTGGGAGAATTATTCATTCAGTTATTTTGAAAAGTGGACCAAGTACCAATCTCTGCAGCGCAAATAATGCCCGTTCTAATGAAGAGGAACAATTTTGCGAGGCTTTTGTGATGGTTAATCCTCGCCGTTTTGTAATTATCGTAGGGAGGACCGATTTGCTTAATGATTACATTAAGAAAGAAAAATAAACTTTGTCAGATCTGGTTTATACTGGGTTTAAAAAGGCCCCAATACCGATCCTGTGGCATATACTAAGCCAATTTTGCAATGGGCTTGTAACGGAAAAGAACTACAAGCTTCTTGCTATCTAAATTTCCTCCTCCCGATAATTTTGGCTACGTAGACCAAACAAACATGGCTACAAGAGATAAATTATTTTCACTCCACAATGTTACTATCAAAATCAAACAAAAGCTTATCAAACAAACTTGGAATTTCGTTTGGTTAGTTTTGGCTAACAGATACGGGTCAGAAACACTGTCAAGCCTATTAAACTAAATGTACGAGAATTAAAGTGAAACCCCAAAAATTATCATAAATTTGCATGAAGTTAAACGTCGGACATCTGCTGTATGCTAAATGTACTAAAAGCACGTCACTTCAAAACAGGAAAAATATATCTCGTGAGGGTAAAAAACACAAGCTTTGTGAAGATAAAATGAAGCATATTCACAAAACAATGGGCTTCTATTGGTCCGAGTTTGGCCACGGCACAGCATATCGATAAAATCTATGACATTCGAAACAGCAGTGTAAAAATAAGCGATATATAGAATAGACGAGGTCGTCGGAGGTTATCGCGTTTTGAAGGACCCTGAGAATTTTTTCTCGTTCTTATTCTCGCCTACATGTGACTTGTTTCAAATGAATTCCTTTCCCATGAGTAAACTGCCAAGAGTAACGCCACTCACAAGTATATTTACATCAACATGCTGTCCACCATTGTCCAAAATTCATTGAAAACATAACTGATATCGGCCATGGAGTTGCTCGCGAAAGCATATTTCATTAATTTAGGCTTGGAAGATATCTGATTCACCTTAGTTTTCCTTTACAATCTAACTGATGTGTCAGAATTATGTACCATATTATCAGATGGAGTTTTGCCACATGGAATATAAGACGCTGCCACAATTATTCAAGAACCTACTAAATCCTGAGCTAATTTGTCTGTCTTCTGTAAAGTCCTCTGACTCATCTGTCAACTCAAACAAAACATTTCCTAAGTACTCTAGATGAGTTTTGGCAAAAAAGCAATGAAATCGGTTCATTTTTCGATAAAAAAGGTATATCTCACCCGAAACACTTGAATTCTTAACATATACGTTCATGGGCATTATATTATACCGGGTTGACGCCTAAATTGCTTAAATAGGAATCACACTTTCCATCCACCAGCTTTCAGATCACCCCAGAGACGCCGAAAAACCTCCAAGAAAAAAACATGTCGATTGTTAAACGATTTTTGACACGAGGTTAATAGTGCAATAGGGAGTCAATTTATCACCACATCGACAAATATCTACATAAGCTAAGCTACAATTAAAGTGAATTTGTGCGGTTGTGAAAATTCCTATTCAGGGAATCCAAATTGATGACACCAAATGGCTTTTTTTCGCCCCCGCCTTTTTCCTATAACATCTATTTGTGAATGATGTCACTAAAATAAAGATAATACTAAAAGAATAATGTACTCTGCCTTATTATTAACTTGCATTGTCAAAAGGATTTCATTAGCATTTTAGGTTATTTGAAAATTCACGAGTTTTATCTATCTTTCAAGGAGTTCAGGAAACGAAATTGTCAGTAACGATGACCTTCAGAAGATTTTTGTTTAATTTCATCTAAAAATCTGTCAGGCAAACAGAAGTATATTGCTTAAATTGCCTGATAACTATTATACGCCTACGAGCTATAACATAATGCGACCTCGCACATATACACATGATTTTGGCCATAACAAGACGAGAAATTTAAAATCAAATCCAAGCAAGATAATCAAAAAACTTTGCATTGTCCAATTACGCTTCGGAGTATTTCAAGCTTGTTTGGAGCTAAGAATTTAAGAGTCGTTCCTAAGACGAAGACAAAACTAATTATGGTTTAGATTAATAGAAATTTTTTGGCTGGAGTACAAGTTTTTCTTTAGTCACCAACAACAATTATTACTGGTTCAATATTGAGATCTGTTTACATACATCAATGTTTACTAACACTGTGGCTAATTCAATCCACAATTATTTCCCTTCCTGAGATATATTCCATTGTTTTAAAATAAACATCTTCTTCACGTTTATCAGTCACCATAATTGCTGATCAGCTTCAGATTGGCGGACGTTCTCTAATATGGAAGTAAACCGCTAGTGAATAATGTGACTTTTTTATAGTATCTTTTTTGTCCCCTGAGTTGTATTATTAGTTTCGAGTTGTAGTGTCTCGGCTCGCACAACTTCCCGCTGGAATAGCCGAATGTGATAATTTCGTTTTCCTAATTCGTCATCCGTACTCGAAAACGAAATATTCATCTGAAACCGCAAAAAAAAACAAACAGAGACCCTTCTAATCCTCAAGAGCTTAAAACTTAATTCCGAACTTACAATGAAGGTTTTCATGGGACGGAAAGTTGTAAATTTTGTGATTTTCGTGGCTAACCCTGCATCAATGCATACAATGCGAAAATGTAATCCACTAAAGCTCTGAAGACTACCTATTCATACGGCTATCTAGACTATTAATATTAATACAAAAACCCCCATTTAATTACAAGGAATCGCGATATATTCCCGCCGCCTTTTAGGACGTGCGGAAGTAAATTCTTTTAGAATAAACAAAATCCAAGAGTAATGTGTTTTGAAATTCCAAACTATTTACGCTTAGTTGCACAGGAGAAATTTTGTTCGACACGGCCGCCGTGTGAATTACACGGTGAGTCAACTATCCAATACTTAGACATACATACTTCACAATCCCCCCAAAAGTTATCGAGATGATTAATACGGATTTTCCCTTAAATGCGAGACAATAATCGGCCTTTAAAATTCAAATGCACAGACAGTACCAAGATTCGGCGTTATATCAGCATAACAACCGTCTGAAGTTTTGCGGATTTTGATTTTCGCGACGCCTCATTTTAGAGATTGGAATTTTTTCAACGGCCGTTTTATCAGAAATGCTAGATCTCAACATCCATATAACTTGTTTTTAGATAAAGATATCCTTTGCATTGACTATGGTCAAGACTAGTTAATAGTACTTCGACTTTACCGGCTACATCATGTTCGAGCAGTTAGGTTGTGTGGCCCTTCTTCTAAGCTGTCCAACGGGCCGCCCTCAAAGACTTCCCTTGCTACGCGTTTCAGTCCACTAGCCAAAGTAAGGGATTTTTGCCGAACTCACCTCTGTCGCCTATCCTTTCGCCACAAGAGCAAAAAGCAAAGAGATTTGAAGAAACCATCCGTGACAGTTACAGGCCATTTTTCAACCACACTTTACCAGCTTGGACTTAATCTAGGATTCCCCGGATCTGCGCAGTGAGAAACGGAAATGTCCCTTCGATGGAGTCACTCAACGACGTCCTGTTTTCACTGATCCGTATAAATCCCCCTCTTTCTCTCGCTTCTTCAGGGTGACTAAAATACAAGGATCTAGAAAAGTTAGAAAAATACCCAAGTTCAACTCAGTCACCAATAGTATTCAACTAGTAATTGAGCACTTTAAATCCTCGATTACTCTAGGTTGTGTTACAACTTGCTATTTATGTGGTTTCCGGTTCTTTGTTCTGGGTTTCAAGAAAAAGGTTTTTGAAGACAACGAATTAAGGCCATCTTTTGATTAAGCATTGCCAGTATCCAGCCAACAAAAGCCTGAAATCAAAGTGAATGTCCAACAAAGACAGCTGATAGGCGTCGTTATGTTTCCAGTACGTTGTAAAATCCAACGTTATCGGTGGTTTTACTCAACCAAATAAAGAAAACAAACTCGACAACACTCTGAGATATCTATGTGACAAATGTGTCTGTTTTTCTAACGATGGTCCCTATAGCCCTAATTTCCGATAGAAAATCACCGCTAGCCTGGCAGGGCAGTATAGTCCAATGCACATTCCTAAACCAGATAGGAGTTTGTTTTGAAAGAATGTTACATGACTTTTTGTGGACTTTCTCCGAAACTTAACCACTACGCTCGTGACAACCGTAACCGCTCACCAATACCGAAGTTTTAATCATGATACTGTAGCCAACTCAGCATGCGCAATGCTTAACAAAATCTCTTGGGATTCTTCATCTACTTTGATCTTGTT